>LPNX010121661.1:524456-552189 GCA_001517045.1 Pseudotsuga menziesii
ACATGGGTGAAGAATATCCTGTAAAAAAGTAGAATATGTTTCCTGAGTTGTTATGCAAGAGGGATAAGAATAATATTTTGTACTTGTAGTTGATTCTTTATTAATTTAATAACCATAAACAAATCATTAAATAACTATAGATGATGACATATGTCACAACCCTAGGAGAAGTGCCCCATTTTTTTATGTTTCCTTCTCCAAGACATGTGTGGCACCGGTGTGTCTCATCCGCAAGGGATTAGCCAAATTGTGACTATTACATTGTACTATGCCTCTTCACTCAAGGTCTTCCCATGACTACACCTTGAGCTACAAGCTATTATATCATTGCAATTCATACTCAACTTACTTATCCAACAATTACTTGGTTCAATACTTAACCAATTATGCATTTATGTCTTATTCATAAAAATCAAACAAGTAGCCATAAGTACACAAGAGATAGTGTGGCACTCAAGAACAGTGCCCATATTCTTTCAATATTATATAATGTACAAGAGGCTTCCCAACCACTATTGGAAACCAATTTTAAAATATAGAGAAAACTAATGCAAGTGCCCAAAACTCACGACCTCCTTTCCACTTCCATTTCCTTTCTGTTTCGACCTTGTTCACACTATGAATTGTATTCCTTGCAAATTATTCTATCAAACTATCAATTGTGCCCATCCTACTACTAAGTGTCCCCTATATGTTGCAAATTATGCCCATTCTACCCAATGCTCCTAGTCTACTACCAAGTGCACCTAGTCTGCCACCAAGTGCACCCAGTTAACCAAGTGTGCCTAGCCTACTACCAAGTCTTCCTATTCTATCAAGTGTGAGAAGTATACTACCAAGTGCACCCAACCTCAGCCCTCATACTTGTTTATTTTCCAACTTGGTTGTTGTTGAATGAATGAATTCCTTATGCAAAAGTGTGTCCCTCCTTTTATAGTGTAAGGTGCCAACCTTCTTCCTTATGTTAAGGAGGGGTGTGCCCCAATCAAATATCTATAGTGGTACCAATTGTCCCATGTCGATGTGCATGCTTATTTTTAATTCTATATGCAACCTCGACTGTTCCTAAATTCATCTACATGTGACTTGCATTATAACCGAAGTCTTCCTTGCAGTCCCTTCATGTTTCATGTGGTGCATCAAGTCAGCCAACTTCCAAGCCACTCATGGGTGTTTCTGCCAAGCATGCCCTTATGTGATGCCCATCGGGTCCACAAGTTGTCGAAGTGTGTGGGCACACTTATTCCAAGTATTCCCACTTCCACAAGTGCTTCCATGTTTTTGGTGCCTCGGGATCACTTCAAGCTCACCTTGGCTCCAAGTCCATTGTTCGCTCATGTCTATAAAGACACTTTCCTTGCTTTATCGATCCCATGCCTTAGGAAATTTCTTGTTTTTGGCTTTCCTTGCTACCGCAAGGCTTCATAGTCCATATCGTGTCCAACATATTTCCCTTTTAACACACCTAGCTTTGTGCCCAAGTCACACCATGCTTTCATGTTGTTTTTCATTGCATCATGAAGAAGGGTTCCCATCATAAACCAAAATTAAGGGCATGACATCCTCCCCCACTTCAAGTCATTGTCGTCCCCAACAACATTCATCCATTTTTAATCCTCCTTCCCACACATGTCCTTACCATACTATATTCATCCAAATTAAAGCTACCAATCATCACACTTTCGCACTGATTTCTCATCTCAAAGAATGCTTCTACTCACACGCCTGCATCCCAATTTATCCAAAAGCATATGTCCCAATGTTGCTTCCTTCTACCACAGCACCAAGCAACCTTCTCGCCAAGGTCACCTAATTGCTCAAGAACCTGTTGTTCTCAAGTCTTCTTATTCAGACTTACTCACCCATTCGTCGTTCCTGCTAAGAGTCATCACCCTCTTTCGCTTAGCTCAATCCCCTCATATTTAGTTACATTGCACCATCATGTCTAGGAAAGTTGGGTAGTTAATCCAACTTCGTACTTAACCAATAAAATGCCTCCATCATAAGTCTCTCAAATCAACGTACTCCTGCTTAGGTATTTCTTGCATGTCTCCTAGACTTTTAGTTTTCATCACCAAGTTACTTTTGCAACTTAGAAGTTTCAAGTTGTCATGAATCTTTTCATGAAAAAAATTTCTTCAATCGTTACCATATTCAATCTTGCTTGCCTCAGTCTCTCTCGGGTGTAAATAATGCTATTAAACAAGTGTCTGGGCCACACTTTTGTTTCTTCTTCTTAGCAAAACGTCACCATGTTGCCCCATTTATGACTCGATAATTGTTCCTAGACAGTGATCTTCCTTCTTGATGCTCTAATAGAATTAAGTGGGAAAGTGGTTGGAATGGTCAATGCCTCCAAATAGATAAACTCTCCATCCCATCTCTATCTCTAAATTTTCTGATTTGTGTATTTATGTCACAAGGTTGCACTGCTTCTTTCTCAAGTACAACAAGAAATGAAAATCCATGCCAATAGCACCACCACCTTTAGCCTGCAATGTCGTTGTTGTTGGATCTCCCAACTTGTCCTCCTATCCAAGTTCCACCAAGGAAATTTTTCCCACCCCCTTGGAACCAAGGTTCACAAGCAACTTCCTCATTTCCTCGGTCAATTGGAAATTCGATGTTCACCAAATCCATTGTTCTCACTATATACATGGATGCCTCTTCTATTATTTGCACATATTTCATTCGTGTGGGTCATTTCTCTCTTGATTCTATGTCCCATGTTTCCTCTACTGATTTTTCCATCTATTTCACCATGTTTTCCATCACGACGAACCTTCCTTCCAACGACTTGCTTAAGTCACTATTGGTTACCATCTGCATTGATCTTTCCACCAAAGCTTCGCTACTTGATATTTCATTTGCAACCATACACTCACATGTTTCACCATCCAAAGGTTTGACTTGATTGCTTGTGACAATCATGTTCATCACATTCATCCACGTCGTTGCACCCAAAATCCTTCTCATTGTAGGAATCATGTGAGTATGGTCCTTCTCAATAATGACCAAACAATCTAGTGAGGAATCGACTCCACCTTTGTCATCCTCATGAAATTCTTCCCCATGACTAAATTGAATTCATCCATGGGCACTACTGTAAATATCACAGTTCCCTTCCACATCCAAGCTTCAAAGAGACTCCATTGGCCATGCCACTTATCTTTTCCACTTCGAATTCCACTACTTTGAAAGATCTTTGCACATGCTCAAGCTCTAATGTGAGCTCCTTAGCCACTTCATTCTTCATAAAATTGTGAGTTTCTCGGTTGTCAACCATTGCCATGATTGACTTATCATTTATCATTGCCTCCACATAGATAAGTCTTGTGAAGTCTTTCTCTTAACATGACTATAGAGTGATATTCCTTTATCCCATTCAATGCTTGCATGACACCAATCAAAGGATGCATTGTCTTCTTGACTGCATTGATAGCATGTTTCCTTAGTGGACAATTATTAGCATAGTGATTGTGCACAAAAATCCAACAATAAACAATCTTACGTCCCTTTTTGCCTTTAGATGCAGTCGGATCTCGTTCCTTTTCCTTTGTTCCTTACCTATCAGAAGGTTTCTTATTCTATGACAACTTCTTATTCTTGTGTGCTTTCTTCTCTCCAAAATCATCGTCTTACAATTTTTTGCTTGACCTTGCTTTGTATTCAAGCAACTTGTTTGCTACTGCTATTGCTACAATAGGAATTTGTACTATTTTCCTTTGCAACTTTGTCTACGCCCAAGGTTGAAGTCCCTTCATAAAATGATACAAGAAATCTTCTTCGAACATGTCATGAATTTCCAACATGAGGCTGGTGTATGACTTAATATATAGGCTTGAAGTCCCATCATGTGTTAGAGTCCCATCAATTGATGCATTGAAACCCAAGGCTATTTTTTTGGTCTAAACGGTACCTTCAAGGTTGCTTTCATATCCACCTCATTGTCTATCTTCGCCATATAGCATCTAGTTTGCAATCATTTCACCTTGGTTCTCCAACAAATCTTTGCGGTACCCTTCAAAACATCACAACATCATTCAACCACAACACAAAGTACACAAGAGACAATGCAACACTCAAGAAGAGTTCCCAAATTCTTTATTCAATAGTATACAATGTATAAGAGGGTGCCCAGCCACTATTGACGACCAATTCTAGAATACAGAGAAAACAAAGGCAAGTTCCCAAAACTCATGAACTACTTGCCACCTGTGTTTTCTTATTGTTTTGACCTCGTTCACACTTAAAATTAACTTCCTCGTAGATATTCCTATCAAACTATCAAGTGTGCCTTGCCTGCATAGTGCACCCATCCTACTGGTAAGTGCACCCTATCTGCTGCAAAGTGCACCCACTCTACCCAGTGTTCCCAATATGCCACTAATTGTGCCAAGTTAATCAAGTGCACCCAACCTACTGCTAAGTGTGCCTATTCTACTAAGTGTTCCCATCATTAGACCGCTTACTTATGTATTTTAAAACTTGGTTGTTATTGAATTAATTAGTGCTTTATGCACAAGTGCATCCCTCCTTTTATAGTGTCAGGTGCCAACCTTCTTCCTTGGATTAAGGAGGTGTGCACCCCACTCAAGTCTCTAAGGTGATCCCAATTGTGCCTTACCGACTTGTATCCCTGCTGCTTGGTATGTATGCACCCTCGCTTGAGCCCTAAGTTGTCTTTGTGTGCCTTGTCTTATGCCCAAAGTATTCTCTGCAAACCCTTCAAGTTTCATGTGGTGCATCAAGTGAACCCACTTCCAATCCACTCATGGGTACATCTACTGAGTACACCCTTGTGTGTTGTCAAATGAGTTCGCGAGCTTCCCACGTTTATGGGAACACTTCTTCCAAGTATGCCCACATCTGCAAGTGCTCTAATGTCTTGGTTTCCTTGGGCTCACATCAAGGTCATCATGGCTTTGAGTCCATCATGTGCCCACGTCTATAAAATAAACTTTCCTTAATTTGATAATCTCAAATCCTAAGAAAATTATTTTTGTTGGTTTCCCTTGCTTCCGTAAGGATTTACACCCCACATCACATCCACCATGTTTCCCTTGTAATTCACCTAGCTCTGCACCCAAGTCGCACCATGCTTTCCTGTCATCTGATGATGCGTCATGAAGAAGGGATCCCTTTGGGCACTAGTTTCGAGGGAATGAAAACATCCCTTATCCAATGGAATATTCATCAGTTGCTTTAGTGCCATGAAGTCCCCATAATTGTTTGTACCTTTTCCCAGATGTTCTTCGAATTGTATATAATGATTTTCATTGATATATACTAATTTTCCCCCTGGTACTAGTTGAATTGGGACCTTCCTGGACCTTGTCAAAATATCCCCAAGACATCGTCTTATCGTTCACCAATTTACCCCAGAGGGGGGCAATTTTAACCTTTGAAGTAATTTTGCATTGTTTACAAATAACACATATTTGGGAAGTAATTTGGAATGGTGGGTATAGTCCTATACTCAAAAAGTATAGAATTGTGGGCGATCCAGCCACCCCATAATCATAAGAAAGGAATGGTTCTAAATATATTTCAATTCTTCTCTCTCATGCCAATTGTCAATGCATTCTTCCATAGTTGTCTTAGTCCATATATTGTTGAAACCCTTCCAATGTCTCACATCTCTTCAAGCATGCGCATCTCTCATGTAAGAACTTTGTTATTAATACTAGCTATATGAATATTTTGGTCTTCATGGTTCTTTGCTCTTTCATATTCTATCCCACCGCCACTTTACATCCAAATATACTTCCTCTTAAAATGCCTTGTGTCCGAGTTTGGAAAATTATTGTCCACTATTTTTTTCCCACGTCAAGGCATCATCTTCATCCTTAATTCGAATGTGATCTCAACAAAATCCATTATGGAAAACATTCTAATATTTTACATGTGCATCCACTGAGACCTATACATTAATTCAACCTTATTTCTAGATGTTTGTTTTCTGACATACGATGTTTTATCAAATAAGTGTGCATATTCTTGTGTTTTGAAGATACTATATCATATGATTGGGGAGGAATACCTCATTTACACATCCCATAATTGCATATTCTCCATCTCTTACATGTTTTCCATCCCCGTCTCTCCAATCCAAATAGGAACCTATAATTAGACACGTGATTCAGTGCTTTCCATTGATTGGAAACATTGGTGATACTTTTCCATCATTCATAATCCAATCTAATACTCTACCAGGAAAATTATTTTTTTATATGATAATTCTCTTCCAAAGGCTCTCTTTAGTAATAAAGTTCCACATATATTTTGCAATAAGTGAAATTCCAAATGTATGTATATTCTTAAGTTCACATCCACCTTCATTCTTAGATCTAGAAATAGTTTGTCATTTAGAAATATGAGTACCAACCTTGTCTAAACCACCTTTCCAAAGGAAATTAGAACAAATCCTTTTGATTCTCTCTAGTATGCATTTAGGGATATCAGCTAAGGAATGCCAGTAGACAAGTATGGATTCTAAACTGATTTGACCAATACCCATCTATCACCTCCAAAAATCCACCTATTGCTCCAAAATTTTATCCTTATATATATAAGGATAAATATGAGTACCATGTGATTTCTCTGTAAGTTTATTCTTAAGTTCCCATGCTCCCTCGTTATTATATATGGTAATACTCTATCATATATAAATATGAGTAGCAAGCTTCTCTAAACCACCTTTCCAAAGAAAATTGAAATAAATCATTTTGATTCTCTCTATGATGCATTTAGGAATATGAGATAAATTCCAATAGGAAAGGATGGATTCTAAAACTAGTTTGACTAACACCAATTTATCACATTCTTAATCTTTGCATGAAGACACAAGCAATATCTCTTGTTATACGTGTGTTATACCCAAGTACTTAAATCCATCCTTGAAATATGGAAGAATCCATGGGAAATAATCCTTTAGTGTCTATCTAATTTCCTCAATAATCTCATTAAATTCCACAATAGAATTTCATATGTTAAATTCCATGCTAGTACCATTCATGTATAATTGTAATATATCCTTGATATTCTTTCCCTCCATAGTTCCATTACAAAATAAAAGCACATCATCCACAAATAGTAAATGTGAGATAGATAAATTACCTCCAATCCTTATACCATGAGTGTTACTTGTCCTTTTAGCTTCAATAATGGATTTGCATAACCCCTCAACCACTAGTATAAATAAATATGGAGACAATGGAAACCCCTTCCTCAAGCCTCTTGTAGGTCTGAAAAAATGAGAGGTTGAACAATTGATAAGAACAATTTAGGAAATAGATGTGATACAACTCATGATCAATTTGGCCATGGATAATTTGAACCCAATGTGAATTAAGAATAACATCATGACAAACACACTATGTCATAAGTTTTTGATAAATCCAAGTTGATCACCATTGTTGGAAGTTGTTTGGTCTTGATTGAGTGAAGGTCCTCTTGTGTCGATAAAATTACTTCATGGATATATTGGCCTTCCAAGAACCCAATTGTTCTAGTGAGATAACCTTGGACAACAACTTCTTCATTCTCATAACCATAACTTTTGAAATGATCTTATATACACAATTGAATAATGAAATAGGACTAAAGGCATCAAAAGACTCTAGCTTATCAAATCTAAGAATATGTGCACAAAGAAAGTAGAAATAAAGGATCATAACACCTTCCCATTTGTTCTAACTTCATTCACTAATTGGAGTAAATCATCCTCTAATTTCTCAATGAATCCCAAGAAGAACTCCATAGTCACCCATCCACTCCTAGGATTAAATCTCTATGAAAGGATGACAACATAGTTAGGAGCTCTATTTTTTGCACATCTTCGTACATTGATTGAATATCATCCTTGTGAATTAACCTTGGAAAATATATGGCTATTATAACAATATCTACAATATTTTCCCTTTCCGATTCTTTGTAAATAATTGAAAAATGCTTAATCCCCAACTTGGAAAAACCTTGAAAAATCATAACTGGAACACTCTCCTCATTCACCATTTCCCACCTTGTAAAAACCTTGAAAAATCCTAACTGTAACTCTCTCCTCAATCACCATTTCCCAAATAGTGTTATTACTCTTCCTAAGGTTCAAAAAATTATGAAAATACTTAGTTTTCTAATCTCCCAAGGCCAACTAGGTGACCCTACTTTTCTTTCTTCAATCCGCCTCCCTATCCCTCAATAGATTTAATTTCTTTGCTTCATTTTTTTAAATTTAGTTACCTCCTCAATATAAAATCCTCATGCCTCATTCCCAATAAACATCTTTAATATATGAGCTTCAATCTCCTTTAGTACAGAATCTGTTTTCCTATATACTTCCCCTACCTAGAAGGCCAACTTCCCTTTAGTGATCGTGAAATATTTTGCAAATAGTTCACTAGCTAAGGATTCTAGATTAGGATCATACTGTTTCCATGCATTCTTCATACTAGAGAGTTGTAATGCCTCAATGTTAAGCCCCAGACATGTGTGATGTGGTTATTTATTGTTATTGTGGCACTAGGTGCATGGACTATGGACTATGGACATTATTATTATTATCTTATTATTATTGCTTTAATTAAACTATAGCTCAACATGGACAACTAACATGGATGGGGGATCATGGATTCCACATGTGAGGGGTTTGGGGGTTAGGGGTTGTTTCCTCTCCTTAACATTATTGTATATTTCCTAATATT
The DNA here is from genome assembly GCA_001517045.1 of Pseudotsuga menziesii. Classification (NCBI taxonomy): domain Eukaryota; kingdom Viridiplantae; phylum Streptophyta; class Pinopsida; order Pinales; family Pinaceae; genus Pseudotsuga; species Pseudotsuga menziesii. The sequence goes on from LPNX010121661.1 coordinate 533,159, forward strand.
GATTTTATTGGTGTATAGAGATCCTATTACACTTGTTTTATGCTTTGTATAAACCCATGCACTCTCAATTGATTAGAATACTCCTTATTTGATGTCAATGGGACCCACTCTTCCATTGCTCATGTCTTATGTGCCTTATTTGACTACTTTTTCCACCATGCACTTGATTTGTATAAACCCCACACTAATTTGAGTTGTATTCAGTTAATTATAGTAAATGTGGGACAATTTGACTTGTATTTAGTCAGTTGAAGTGATTTTAGGGGAATTCGAGTCCTTGGTGAATTTGAGTTGTCTTCGGTGCATGAGTGTGATTTTGGGGGAATTCGAGTTAGTCTTGGTAAATTCGAGTTGTCTTCAGCTCATGGGAAATATTTAAGGGGAATTGAGTTAGTCTTAGTGAGTTCGAGTTTCCTCCAATGGTTGTGAGTGTTTTTCTAGTGAATTGGGGTCAGTCTAAGTGGATTCAAGTTTCTCTCTCGAGAACTCAAATGGTAATCCATCCTAATTTGGAAAAATCCTCAGTGAATTATAGTTGCTTATGAATGAACCTAAGCTAGCCTCTGCCAATGAATTTGAATTGCTATGAAGGGATTTTGTAGGATTGAATAGCTCCCAATTCATTTTAAATGTATTTATTTATACATTGCATATGGTGGTTGTTCTTCATCTTCCAACCAACCTTTTCATATTCCTACATGACTATTCATATTCATAATTTATTTACATATCATGTGGAACCATAATCATGAGGATTAGGTTTCCAACATTACCCCTATTAATCTGAAGAGGTCTTTGTGAGTCCGAGCATGGTTCTAAATATTTCAAACCTTTCTTTTCCAAGTGATTTGGTGAAGATGTCGACAATTTTCTCATTTGTGGAACAATGTCGTAAATGAAATGTCTTGGCCTCTACATGATGTCGAATCAAATGGTACTTTATGTTGATGTGCTTGGTTCGATCATGGAATCTGGGGTTCTTGGACACCTTTATTGCAAAATTGTTTACAATCAATAAGGGAGTGGAATTTGGTTGCTTCTCCTGCAAATCTTCAAATATATTCCTAGGCCACATGATCTCCTTTGCTACTTCTATAGCTGCCACATATTTTTCTTCTATTGTCGAATCCGTTGGAACTGACTATTTGTGTGATATCCAGGAAATAGTTGTTGAACCAAGACTCATTGTATATCCAGAAGTGGACACTCATGTTTCTTTGTCTCCATCGAAGTCTTAATCAGTGTACCCAATGAGTTTGAAGTATTCTACCTTAGTATACTTGAGTCCAATATCTTAAGTCCCCTTCAAGTACCTTAGAACTCTTTTTGCAGCAGAACAATGTCCTTCACAAGGTTTGAGCATGTATCTGGAAAGAATACCAACAACATAAGAAATATATGGTCTGGTAGTGGTAAGGTAGATAAGGCTTCCTACAAGATATCGGTACTTTTTCGCATCCTCAAATTATTTTCCTTCACTTGATGTGAGATTCAACTTTTGTTCCATTGGAGTTTAGAGAGGGTTGCATTCTGTCATGCAAAATATGTTCAACAATTCTCCAACAAAATTTTTCTGAGATATGAATATGTACTTAGGATGTTGACTCACTTCAATTCATAAGTAGTAATGAAGATGTCCCAAATAAGTCATTTCAAAACATTTCTTCAAATATTTATTTATGGATGATATATAATATTCATTGTTTCGTATCATCAAAAGGTCATCTACATATACCACAAGAAATACAATTGATCTTCCAACTTTCTTCACAAACAATGTTGCATCATCAAAATTATAATGCTTGAAATCTAACTTTAGAATATGATCGGTTAGACTTTCAGACCATGCCCTCGGTCCTTGTTTTAGGCCATACAAGGATTTGACAAGTTTGCATGCCTTGTTTTCTTGTCCATTCACAACAAAACCTTATGGTTGATACATGGAGACATTTTATTTCAAGTCTCCATTCGAGAAAGAAGTTTTTACATCCATTTGGTGGACTTTCCACCAATTTTTTGTTTCCATGGAGAGAAAAGTGCGGATGGTGTCCCATTTTGTTGTGGGGGAGAATGTTTATTCATATTCAACTAATTTTTTGCATATCCTTTCACCACAAGCCTTTATTTGTGTTTGTCAAGTGATTGATTTGATTCGTATTTGTTCTTGTATACCCACTTGCAACCAATTGGTTTGGTTCCAACTGGAGGGTCAACTAGTTTCCAAGCTCCATTATTTATAAGTGCACCTATTCATTTTTCATAGCTTCTTTCCATTCATCACATGCATCTTCTTCTCTAAACAAAGTTGTTTCAAAGTTAGAAGATAAATTCAATTTACAACCAAATGAGACATCCATGTCATCACCTAAGTTATCTGCTTCTCCTCCATCATTTGTCTTGTTGAGTTTCTCATTCATTGCCTTTCCAACATCATCTAGATGGACACTTTCTAGTGTCTTTATGGTCCATTTTGGAATCTTCTTTAATGGTCCAGGTTGATAATCTGGAGGTGCTTCATTCTCTTCAAGGTTCAACCTTCCAATCCTCTCAATAACATCATCCAGTTCATGTGAAGTGGTGGAAACATATTCTTCATGAGTTTCTTCATGAGGGGTGTTAGTGCTTCAAAAGGAAATTCCAAAGATTGATCTTGATCCAAGATTAGGATTCTCCCTTAAGGTTTGGAATTTCATTATCAAATTGATAATGTATTTAGATGGGAAAACTTCTCCAGACGATCAAGTTTCCTTTCAATAGACTTGTCATTTTTATTAGTTTTAAGAAAAATGACATCTCTAGAAACAACAAATTTCTTGTTTACCTCATCATAAAGATGGTATGCCTTGGAAGTGTCTGAATAACCCCAAGAAAATGCATCTTCAACTTCTAACACGATGTTTGTTGCTTGGCTACTTCGGTATCAAGGCATAGCAGGTGGAACCAAAAACCCTCAGATGCCTAACCGAAGGAAGACGTCCAAACCACATTTCATGTGGATTTGTGGATTCTTATCTTCAATAGCATGAGATGGACTTTTATTTCTCAAATATGCTACACATACTACTGCATCACCCCAAAACATCAATTTCACATTATTGCAAAACATCATTGATTTTTCCATATTCATTAATGTTCTATTCATCATTTATGCTACACCATTTTGTTGAGTATTATAAGTAATTGAAGTTTGATGTGTAATCCCATGTTTGTAACTATAATATTCAAATTCATTAGAAGTATATTATTTACCATTATCAAAATGGAATGTACCAAGATGTGCTTGTGCTAGATTCTCTATCCATACATGAAAGTTCTTGAATGTTTGGAATGCTTCAGACTTTGTCTTCAGTAAACATACCCAACAGATTCTTGAATAATCATCAACAAAGTTCATGAGGTACTTGTTACCATTTTCAGAAGGAATTGGAATGGTGCCACATAAGTCAGAATGAATCGGTTCTAACTTTCTACATGCTCTGAATTTAGACTTTTAAAAAGGTTTCTTATTATGTTTTCCTAGAATGCGCACATCACTTTTTTTTCTTTGTTTAGGAATAGTAGGCAAACCATACACACCATTATTTATTAACAAACGAATACTATTATAATTCAAGTGACCAAATCTTGCATGCCACAATAAACCGAATGACATATTACCTTCTTCAAGGTGGGACATATATGCAAAGTTTTGAGTTGTTGCATAACAACCCTTCAACTTTAGCAACTTTCCATCTCCATACCCTGTCATGATGACCTTGTTGTCAAAGGACTTCCTTATCTCTACAATTCTATCAAACATGTGGATGGAATGGCATTTCTTCTGAATTTGCACTAGGGAGAACAAGATTCTATGCAATTCTAGAAGATAGAGAACATTCTTTAACAAAAGATCAAGGAAACCATGTAGCTTGAGCCTAATTGAACCAACTCCCTTTGGTATGAGACTAGATTTGTTTGCAAAGCATACTATGCCATTTTTAATGTCATTCAGTTCTTCAAAATGGACTTTTCTAAAAGTCATATGAGAAGTTTCACCAGTATCAAGGATCCAACAAATTTTGTAAGATGAAAGAGAAGTTATTTCATTAATACCAAGATTACCATGTGCAACTATACAATTAGTTGAATTAGGGATTTTTCTAGTCTCTTGATTCTTATTTGTGTCTTCTTTATTATGATTGTGTCTTCCTTTAATGGACTCCCATGGGGCCCAACAATGATCTGCTTCATGTCCATTCTTTTCACATCGCTTGCACTTTAGGTCTGATCTTTTGTTTGAGTTGTTTCTGCCCCTCTGCCTCTGGAATTTCTTCTTCCTCGTCCTCTCTTGTTATTATGTCCCTTGGAAGGGTCTTTAGGTTGATTCTTTGCTTTCTTAACAAAGCAAAGGGACTCTCCAGCAGGCTCACTTGATTTCTTTCCAAATGATTTTTCCTGGTCTGCAATCGTTTTAACCAAGGTGTCAAAGGTGAGGTCTTTGAACTTGTCACTTGCTTGCATGGACTCAAGGTAGTTAGAGTGATTTGAATAAAGTGACTTTACAAATGATGCAAGTGGAATTTCAAGTTTCATACTAAATGCTTGTATCTTATACATGATTGTTCTGATCTCAGATGCAACCACCATAGGATCATTATCTTTTACTTCCAAACTAACAATTTTAACATTAATTGTATTATCTCCATCTCAAAATGTGAGTCATACAAGTCTCTTAAAGTTCTTAAAGCTTCAAAACATGATTTTGTAGGCAAAATATGTTGGCCCGTCTCTTCACTAACAGTGGCAGTGATCATAGCTAAAGCTTTCTTGTCTTTGGACTTCCAAATAGCAAGTTATTTCTCTGATGTAGGAGGTTTTGGATCAATTGTTATGATTGTATCTATCTCTATCTGAATAGTATTTCCTTAACAAATCTCATCCCAAAGGTCATCGTAGATGAAAGTTGATTTTATCTTTCTGAACCATTCTGATATGTATCCTTGCCAGTGAGGAGAGCACCAACAATATATATCAAAGAGTGCATCTTCAATATGGAACCTGCAACTTACAAAATATTTGAAGAAAGAGTATGAGATGCGGGATTAAGTTCGTGGGCCTTTATAGATTACAGTACAATTTTGCAGGTTCTCAAAATAATTCTACAGCCAATTACAAATAATTTTGCAACTGCTCTATATATAGTTCGGAAGTTATGTATCACTTATTCTAGAAAGAACATTACATTTCACCTTTTTCTATACATACTATATTTCAAATTTACATTACATTTCACCTTCTTTTATCATTTGAAAAATTCAACTTGCGGACTTATAACAGCACACACAGTAGAGTGATTTAGTATCACTCTTCAACGCAGTCTTCTTTCTTCAATTCAGTTTACACACAACTGAACACAACTGAATATATGCATGAGCTTCTTTGATTCACATTCCAGGTCCTTCAACAATCTTTGTAACGAGGAAGAGTCTTCAAAACTTCAACGAATAGCTTGTATCTCCAATCAATATTGTTCCTCTTCTTTTCAACAACACAGCTTCTAATTTTGAGGAAAACGCAGGATATTGCATTCATGATTCATCACATACACACTATCATGGATCATATTCATAGGCTCATCCCAGCACCAAGAATGGGCTCTTTCACGATTCAAACTTCACGCAATTACCGAGGACAAATTTAGTTTTTCCAATGGTCACAAGCAACACATCATAAATTTACACTTCTTTTACCTTCAAGAAGTTGACAAAAATGTGAGTCTCCACCAACAGTCTACAGTCATCGGTCATTTAATGGATACATAGAAGCAAGAAGGCTTCAATCTTCACGCATATGAAAAGAGGTGTGAGTCTTCATCCTTCTATCATAGTTCAACAAAATTGCATCTTAGCAAGGTGGCTTCAATAGCTTTAGTCTTCAATAGAATCTCAGATTTGAGTACTGATATCTCCTCATGGTTGGTCTCAACTCTCACAATTACATCACCGCGATCAGAATATTGTCTAGACTCCCACAATTTCGCAGCAAGAGAAGTCGCTTCACATATCACAGATTACGGCTTTAATCATTCCTTTGTGAACCCGCTGAGAATGACAGGAATACTGGGAACTGAAGATCGCAATGGTGTGTAGGGAGTGGCGAAAGTACAGTGAGTCTCGATACCTAGAAGGTATATGTAGCAGCAGAGTAGGAGCTCTCTTAAACAAAAATGAAGCGATAATGCAAAATTAGGGTAGATATATAGAAAACTAATTCAAACATTCTCCCAATGAGCAGTCAAACAAGTGTAGCAAATTGAGGAAACGCATTGTTTCATGCTTCAAACGCAGGTATGGAAATGTCCAGTGAATAATGCATACAATTAAATGCACCCAGTCTGTAGGAGAAACTTACGGAGGCATACTGGTGATATTTAGACAGCTTGAAACAAATTGGCACAGGGAAGACACAATGATGAACCAACAGTGAGCCAGTGGACTGGAAAGGATACAGGCTGCCAGGACTGAAATGCAACGGGAGTTATCCAAAGTATCCGATACCACTATAAGATTGAATAACTCTCTATTCATTTTATTCGTTGGAAAATGCATATATTTATACATTGCATATGGTAGGATTAGGTTTCCATTCCTCGGAAAATGCATATTGCATATGTAGGATTAGGTTTCCAGAAAATTCATATGAGTATTCATTCATTATTCTTGGTTGTGGGAGACTTGCTCTTTCATGGAATTTGAATGCTTGGAATTTGAATGCTTGTGGATGGATTCAAATTACTCTTTATTCATTATTCTTTACTTTGCAGGTTTTTCTCACGGTTTGAATGTTTGTGGATGGAGTTAAATGGTCTTTTGTGCATAGATTTCATACCATATTTTATTTTGCAGGGAAACTTGGAGACCTCTAAGAGTGATTGAACACTGATCTATTCAGAGTGTGGACACTAGTTAGATTTTCTATTGGACACCAAAATACCTCGAGGACCATTACTTGTCTCTACTTTGGTCTTGCACTTGAAGCCTGACGATGGATGGTGATGTCCTAAGGGCTTCTATAGCGAGGGGAATCCCATTACACCACGTAGTGAATATGCATAGAAAGTAAGTGATGAAGAAAGGTGGCGTGCTTTCTTAGGTCGTGTGGCCTAATTTTCCTATGATAGAAATGTCGCTAGGGGAAATTTGGGGTCTAAAATGGGCCTTACAAGAAAATGAGCCATCATATAAAAAAATGAGCCAACCATAATTTCTTGATGAGTTGGAATTCAAGAACTAATAGAATTTCAATAAAATGAGTCAACCATAATGGTTGACTTAACATATTTGTCATAAAAAAACTATTTTTTTGTTTGTATTTTCAACATATCTCCCGTATTTTACTCAAATTAAAGTAGAACACTCATTGGATGTGGAATTAAATTACGCATCCAATGAGAACCCACACTACATACTTTTGACGGGCCTCGCTGCCCAAAAAACAAGAAATCCCTAAAAAAAGTGATGATGATGTCATTATCATGTATATTCAGGGATTTCTTGTTTATGATGGCATCATCACGTTTTTCAAGGATTTCTTGTTTATGATGATGTCATCATCACGTTTTTGTAGGGATTTCTTGTTTATGATGTCATCATCACGTTTTTGTAGGTATTTCTTTTTTGGGGGGCAGTGGGGTCTATCAAAAGTATGCAGTGTGGGTACTCATTGGATGCGTAATTTAATTTTGCATCCAACAAGTATTCCACCTCGAATTTGAATAAAAACACAGGGAGATATGTTGAAAATACAAACAGAAAAGTAGTTTTTTTATTTCTTCCTCCAAAATTAATAAATATTATTTTATTATTTTAACTATAATTTTATTATTTTTCTTAGGAGGCTCATTTTAGACCCCAAATTTACTCTAATTATTGTGCTTTCTCAGATTGTGTGGCCCAAGTTTCCTATGATGGAAACGTATTGTATTGTCTCTGGTTGGGTGAAACCATAAGGTATGATTCGACCATTTCTAATCATTTATGGGTTATGATACATGTTCCATTGCATATGGAGCAACATTTCTAGTAAGGAAGACTTTTTATTTCATAGAAAAAGGTTTTCGTTTCACCGTGATACAATTGTTTTAGTGTGGCAGTGTTTGTCGGTTTGAGGTTGAGTGCATCCTATTATTTTGAGATTTCCCTAGCATGTGGATCCATGGCCTCAGCTCGGGGGTGACCTGTTCAAAGATGATTGACTTGACTGTGTCTAAGGCTGGGTGGAACATTGTCCTATTAAAGTTAGGTGTGCCATTCAAAGATAACTATTTTATTCAGCAAATAATTTGTGTTTCTATGTTGCATATGTGCCCATGGAGGTTGGGTTTATTTAGGATATTTTATGTTGTGTATTTGAATATATTCTTTTGTTACATGGTCAATATTAATAGTGTTAAATTCGCAGCTTGTAGAGAAGATTTGTTTATGTGTCATTGCAGCTAGTAGATGCTTTTTGGGTTATGTTTTGTGGCAGCCAATAGATCTGATATTTATGTTAATTATATGGTTGTACAGTGGTAGCTTCAGGATCTGATATATTATGGGTTTAATGGATGTGGATTGGTGTCTTAAATCTAGTTTATTATGGTGTTATAATTATGCTTTATTGGAATGTTGAAATGTTGATTTGCTTTATTGGAAAGCTGAATTTTATTAACATATGTAGATCTAAATTTATCATTTGGTTAAATACCGATGGGACGTTTCCCATATATGTGATGATGAGATTTAAATTACATGTGAAAAGGTTACTTAGACCTGTTTGTACTCATGTTACAAATACATTACATCGCATGTACATTTCAGAAATAGTTTGCATTGGAAGGGTAGTCTTGCTTTAATAGATGATTGTTTTTATTTAATTGTCTTGTGGCATGTTGGACTATCCCTAGAGAACCTTAGTTTGTTGTGCATTACTTAGAATCATCCCTTTCCTTGTTAGAATCTCGATGTATCCAACCCAGGTGGTGTGAGTTGGGGTAAGAGTGAAATTCGTCCTCCTCAAGCTAGCTAGGATTGAATTTAAAAGGAGTTCCATGTTTAGGGTTGTCAAGTTCTAGCTGCAGAAAAGTTGGATTGTGATTTGAGTATTTATTTGGGTCAATCCATGATATATATTTATCCACCCCTTGAATTAATTTCTTTAAAACTAGAAATATATATATCCTCTTTGAGATCTCAGCAACACCCGCCCTATTATTCCTACAAGTAGGTCCCATAGATATAGGTTCAAAACCAACTAAACCAAATACCCGAATTTGATAATTGAAGAAATCCATAAGCATGTTTGTCCTAGATGTTGTACCCCATATTTCCCTCTCATTCAAATGAAATTCAACTCCCCCCGTGATCACATTACCACCCTAGAAAGATTGTAGTGCAAAAATCCTTTCTTAGAAAGTTTGTTTGTCCTCATAGGGTTTATACATAGAGCCCAAACTAACTTTTATTGAATAGCACAATGCATACACTTGAAAAAGTGGCATAAGAAACAATCAATTCCAAAGTTTGTGTCAAGATAGATATAATACCTCCAAATGAACCATTAGATTCCATAGCAAAAAAAATCTCAACCCATCCAACTATTTCTCAATTCACCAACTATAATATCACCCCTCCCCGTTGTCTCCTACAGAAGTAAGATGCCAAATTTCTCTATATCTACAAGATGTATGAGTTTTGGCCCTTTGTTTTGGCTTCCCATACCTTATATGTTCATTGAAAGTATCTTCATTTAGAACAATATTTAAGGGGTGATCCTGCTCAAAGTACCCTTGTTATAAGGTGTTGTCTCCCTAAAGAGCCAACTCTGTAAATCCTTGTTTCCCCAATTCATACATGATTTAAACTGGAATTGAAATGTGTATCATAGGAGTGCGAGGTAATTTTTTCCAAATCCTCATTAGTGTTCTGATTGTATCTTTAAACTTTTGATCCCTCCTCTACCCACGTGTATGTCTCCCTTGATACATATCTCCCCTATGGTTGTTCTTATATTCTTTGAACAAGGGAAAGACACTTTAATATTTGAAGTGTAACTAATGAAGAGCTTACTAGTATTGACTCCTCCAAATGTGAGAGTTGGACCAATGAGCTATTTCATTGTCGTAAATTCTTTCATGATATTTGCATCCATAACCTTTTGGCTCTCAACTAAGGAAATTAGTTAAAAAGGTTTATGTTATTAAAGGGAAGTCAAAAAACCTTAGCTATAAGAGCAAGATCCCTAGATTACACAGTCTTCAACACTTATTTATGACATTTACAAGAGATTGACCCCGCACCATCCAAATCCTTCTTGCCCTGCCTTTCAACCATGGTTTCAATCTTCCAAGCTTCCACTTGTTGAGTTGACGTAAAACCCACTTCTTGTTTTTTCCTCCAAATTTGTCTCATAAATAAAAACTCACAATCTCGAACTATATGTCCATAATTGTGTTAGTGAGCATAGTGGATGGGAATGTTTATATAATCCACAATTTTTGTATACACAATATCGCTAACAACTAAATCCATCAAATCATATAATCCACCTCTCACATCAATTTCCACCAACCAAGCAATCGAGTGATAAGGGCTCCTCTTTCCAAAAGCATCAACCATAATAGTTGTTCCTATCAAGTTCTCAATTGATAAAAGGTGTTTGATGGTCCAAAAATTTAATGGAAAGCTTGGTAGTTTGGCCTAGATTGGATTATTGATCACCACCTGCCTTGAGGGATTGAAGCAGTGGTGACATGGCTTCAAAATTAAACATGGTGTGCCTTCAAACCACTTACCACCTAAAATTTTCACATGATCCTCTATAGGTTTGAATATGAACATGAAAACTATCCATCCTCTAGTCAACAAGTGGTAGGTATGTATGTAACATGTAATAGGTGCTCAATGTTTTTTGTAACCAATCATTCAACTTAGACCCATGAATTTACCTATCAAGGTTTTTCCATTGAACTACATAATTTGGTCAACCCTCAGATCATCCATGACAACTAACCTAACCTCATCAACTCTTCTCTTAAGGAATTTTCAATGCTTCTTTGGTCCACTAGTCTTATCAGTCGTCACCTTACATCCCACTAAAGTATCAAAATCTAGTCCACCTCCGATGAAACCTGCACCACAACACAAGTTCATCGGGAAAAGCAAATAGGATTTTCAATCTAGTGTAACCTCTCCTGCATGGGTGAAGGAACAATGTGAATGAATCCATTCATAGCTATAAATGACAAATAAAAACCCTTAACACGTTGATCCTCCACATAAGTCAATGCATTAATGCCCTTGGATTGCGCATTGATGCCCATATTACAACCCGTGCAATGATGATCCAGTAGTTTTGCCTCCAACTGGAAATCTTTAAAGACTCTGTCAGCTAGTGTAGATTGCCCGCATAACACTGCAACAACCATATTAACCTCAAAGGGATTATTATATGTATGAGGGCTTGATATCACTTCTAAAGTAGTCTCCTTAACCCCTAGCATATTCAATAATTGGGATGAAAACATAGCTTAAAGAAACAAAAAAGTTGTCTTCATAGATTGTATCATCTTAATAATCTATGAGTTGTGTATCCTGTCATCTTGGCCTGGAAATCAAACTCTAAGCTCATAGGCCTACAATATCCCTTAGCTTGTGATTGCATTTTAACCGCCGCCCTATGTTATGAGGCAACAATGTATGATTTGATTGATGTGGAGAGTGGTCGCAAAGGTTATCTAATCCGAAGTTCAACCTATTTGATTTAATTGATGTGAAGAGTGGCCTCAAAGATTATCTAATTTGAAGTTCGACTTGGTATAGACTATTGAGAAGATTGGTTTTGACTGGGAAAGTGAATTGAAGTGGATGCCATAGATGGTCATTGCCACAACCCCAAGACAATTAAGAATCGAAATTTGAGGTCTGAAGACTATTGGTGTTGTCTATATGATGGCTTGTATGAATGTTGAAAACCCTAATCCTAATTCATGGCGTTCTATGTGCAATATTCCTACAAAGGCTTGACCTCACACAAAGAGCTACAAAATGATTACCCGGGAAAGGGTTGGGTTTATCAATCTGGAGCAAGATTTATCACTTGCAAAATAGTTAAATGAAAGACTTCAATTAGCTCTCTCTAAAGATCATGTTGATAATAACACCAAATGGAAGGGCCACAATATAGCTTGGGCTTCTCATGTTATACAATCCAATGCTCCAACGTAAAGTTGAGGATAGAACTAAGGCTTGAATTCCTTGTGTTGGCAAATGACTTAGTGTTACCAAGCACAAGATCTAAGATGGGTGTTGTGTGGTAGATTGATTCTTGAACAACAACGAATACCCACCCCTTTGGTTTGTAGGAAAAGGAGGTCCAATGACCAAGGCAGATTCAGAAAGACAATGCACCCAAAAAATATTACTACTTGTAGATCTATTTGAAGTGAATTGTCTTGATCTTTGTATCAAACCAATAATTACTTCTAGAATGATGTTCAATAAAATCCAAAACCTTATGCAGTCTTTAACATCTCTATTTTGAACCCTAGTTGATTGATGGAGTGATCCTTTAGTTGAATGTGTGGCAAGCGTATATGTGTGGGTTGATGAGAGACCACTCCTTGTTGAGTGACATACAAGGAAATCCAAAAAATTAGAAGAGGTGGTATATATTGTTGGGATGCCTAGACAAAAATCTAATAAGTTGTTTGTTGGAGAGGCCAAATCAAAAACATGCTTTCCCAATAAGGAACCAAATCTTCGTGGGCCAATATCTTCCATATTATGATCATTTTCACCTAAGCATACACAGTATTATGAGCATAAATGGCAGACATGTGCCAAACACTTTAAATAAAAAGGCTCTACAATATTCCCCTCCCCTCCACTTTAAACTTTTGTTTTGTCTCCAAAGTAATCGAATTTATAAAGTCGTTGAACTCAACCTCAACATCCATAAACCACCTACAAATAAAGTTATTGGTGTCGCAACAAATGCTAATTTTCTAGGGGGTGCATCTATATGAGGTTCACTATAGAAATAATGATCAAACCCTAGTAATCGATGCATTGCCAAACCTAAGTTAGACTCCATTGTTAACTCCATGCTTCTTTTGTTGAATTGACATGCATATCCATGCCACTTTAGGAGATCATAAACTCTACTCTATTGTAAGGAATGTATCAGTGTGTCTTCCACTTTGAAAGTGTTGTAGGCTTTTCAAAACTTTGAAAACTTCGACATGAAATTTTCAAGTTTGGTAGATGGTATATGAGAATAGTTTCTTTAGGACAACGTATTTTATGATTTTGAATGACTAAACTCAACTCTACTTGTTTCCTCATGAGGACTTCCTTAACTTTCATGGTGTAAGTTGATTACTTCCACTTTTACATGTAAGTTGATGACTTCCACTTATATTACTAGCCTTTCATTTTACCCACACTACTTCAATAGCCACCATATATGTTTGCAACATAATTTAAACATCGCCCCATATGTTCACTTTGGCAATCTTAAACATTTAATTGTTCAACTTGCATATATATTTTCACAATAGGAATTCTACTAGCATATTATATGGATATGACATGTTGATAAGATATTGCATTCTACTAACAGATTATATGGATATGACATGTTGATAAGATATTGAGGATCTTTGACAATCATCAATGAGTTTTGAAATAGAATCAATGTGTCTAATGTTTTACAAAGTTTAGATGTATTGTAGGAAATCCCTCATAAGGCAAAGGTTGAGGTTGAGGATAGTCACGGGAGATCTAAAAAGACTATCTGAATTTTTTCATCATTTTAAGAGACAAGAGGAACAAAGGATTAAATCCTATGTTTGTCATCTATGTAGGATTGAAATCTTGACTTTATTAAATACTAATAATTGCAAAGAGATGATGTTATTTGCTTAAGAGAGAGGCCATGTTAGGCCTAGGTTTTTATAGGTTTGAACACCGGCGTCAACTTCAAAGCTCAACAAGAGACCATGTTAGGTCTAGGTTCCATAGATTTGGACACCAACATTGACTGAAATCTCAACAACATCCATGACTTTTTGACTCAACATTATAGACTCAACTATAATACATTAACAACGTTGTATTCACTAGTGATTCCACTTAAAATTTATATGGACATTACATTCCATTTAGTATCTGTTGTATTCACTAGTGATTCCACTTAAAATTTATATGGACATTACATTCCATTTAGTACCTGTTGTATTCACTAGTGATTCCACTTAAAATTTATATGGACATTACATTCCATTTAGTATCTCTTCTTGGGAGTCAACACTATGGAACCCAACCCATACTCAATTGTAGATCCTGAGACATTCCACTTGCTATTTATATGGACCTTATATTATATTAACTAAATCATGTTGGGGTTAAACCTATGGAAACCAAACCTACTAAAGACTCTCTCCGAAGAAGAAAGAGGTAGGTCTCTTTGCAATAACTAGGATAGTATATAATAGATTCAATGTTTTAACGAATGACAAAAAGTGTCATCTACTCCTTAGTTTATCTTATTTCTTTCTTGAACCATGTATGTTTTGTACATTCCTCAATCTAATTTTAGCATTGTATGCTTTCTCAAAACATATATAAAGTTTTTTTTCTTTCAAAACAACCAATTAAATAGCAAAAGATCAAATCTCAAGTATTTTTCACACATTTCCTAGTATAACATTTAGTTTATTTGAAGGATTAAAGCCAAAATGGCTTTGACAAAACTAGAGACGGTAGTGTTTCTAGTCAAGAATTTAATTAGTTACACAACTAGTTAAATTACAAATAATAATTATGGGACTTGCATTATGGCAGGTGAATTGCCCAGCCAAGGACCATGGCGCAAGATCGTAGATTAGCAGATATGCACTTTATACGTGTTGTCTCATAGCAGTGAAATCAGGTTTGGAACCATGGTACCATCATATATGAACCAAACAGTAGACATGCAAGTTTAGACCTCCACCATAGCATTAGCTCAGCTATGTCTGGGGCCAACACCATTGAATATGCAAATCCAAGTGCAATGGCTCTATGCAAGTAGAGCGAGTAACTAGACTATATGGATTATAGGCTTTTGTATGCTATGGCCCCGAGTTCAACACCTAGAGCAAGGGAAGAACCAGTTTCAAACAAAACTAAAGACAATAGTGTTTATAGTCAAGAATTTAATTAGTTATACAACTAATTAAATTACAAATAACAATATTAAAGAATCATGGTTTTAAGAAAATTGTTTACAAAAATTGAAAAATTGGAAAAATTGGAAAATAGATTTTAAAATTGGATTATATTATCAAAATATTTGAAAAATAACTTTGGAACAAGGAATATATCTTCAATTAAAACAAAGAAAATACTCCCTAGTATTTGGGTGGTCCATCCATCCTTGTTACCAATAAAGAGTAATCTTGTTTTGAATTGTTATTGCCGACACTCGGTGAAAGCATGAGAATAATTATATGATTTTATAAGAGAAATCAAAATAATTGGATTAACGCAACATTCAAGGAAAACCCTAATACATTTTTTTGTTAATGGTCATCCTTATCAATTATTTATCTAATCAGAAACATATGATAGATAACCACAAGCTAAAGTAAATTGGAATTATTGACATCACATATGTAACAACCACAAACCAAGAGGAACCTAAAAGACATAACTCAAAAAGTGCAGGTGATATTAACACAGCTTGAAAAAGGATGCAGTGAAAAAAAAATGCTATCAAATCAACCAAAATACTTACACCCCATAAACAACTTTTTTTTTTTATTAACAAAGTTCTTGATATTGAGATCACATCGTAAACCACTTCTTAGCTCACAATTATTAACATACATTTGGAATTATTTAAAAACATACCAAAAAGCATGGATTATAAAATTGTAGTTTTTTCTTTAAAAGAATCTAAAAATTCAAAGAAATGAAAAGCAAAGTGATTGAGAAGAGGGATGGCTAAAGCAAAGACATTAATAAAATAATATGTAATAATAAAAACAACAGGCAAAAACATTAATAAAATTAATATGTAATAGTAAAAACAACACATGAGGTAAAAATTAAAGAATTTTTTACAAGATAATTTATACAGTAAAACTTAAAAGAAATCATCCTAATAAAAGACCAGAAACTAAGATCCGTGCATAATGAATGGGGAACAAATGCATGGGGACAAATTAAAGTATTTTTTACAAGATAATTTATGCAATAAAAGGCATAAATGGGATTAAGGTGATATATTTTTCCCAAACTTTAGCGCTGTTTTTACAATGAAAGATCATTCAAAATAAAAGACTAAAGACAATGTTGGCATTGAGTTATACAGATACACGTTAAAAGCCCGTAGTCATCTGACTTCAGTCCAAAGGATTTTGAATGCTAGATCCTTTGATCATGCTTATTATGACCTCTTACTGAATTGCAGAGCAGTCCAAACCTTCAGTTTACAACTTCAGATATGGGTTAACTTCTTAATTTGTCTTGGCCAAAACTTCAAAATGTATTAGCTGCCCGAGGATAGCACATCAGCATCAACAGCACCAGATAAGGAAGAGCCTATACATGGGAACCAATATCGTCTCTTACCATCAGGATGACCATCATCTATCATCGCGAGGCCTTCCTGCATAATGGATTTTTTTTTCGAAAATCAGTATACAGAACACGTGGACAAGACACTGAATGGCTTATAAAGGACGCAAACATTAACTGCATCAGTTGTATGTTCACCTTGAGGAGAGTTTCAAGAGCATCAGCAGCACGACCTGACGACCAAGATAGCCTCCTCTCAACCTCCTCAGCCATGACATAACCTTGAACCTTCATCATAAAAAATAATAGGAACAATAAAAATTCAAACACGGAGAATTGCTGACATTTGTTGCTATTTTTCAAGAAGGAAACATCGGAGTGACTGTCCTTCTATCACTAATCAAAGATACTGGATGATGCCATACTGTAATGCAGACACTATCATACTCCCATTGTCAAAATTAAAAGGAGAAAATGCTCAAACACACAACTTTGGAAAATCAGAAGACGTGTCCAGTCACTAGCGATGTACACTAATGCAAAAAGAAAGCAAAGGACAATCTGCAGTTTTTTAATTTTTCACATTTTATATACTGCGTTCATAGGACTTTCATAAATTCACACCTAATTAGTTACAACATGAAAGCACAAAACATAACATGTAATTAAATATAAGAAAGGTTTAGGGAAACTGATAAAGTACAAAGAATGAAGATCTATTTAGTCATGATAAAGTACATAGCTTTAACTTATCTTTCTAGATTTAGTCATAATTTTGAATTACGCTCTAACCCAGATTTTCTTAATTAGTACATCATTACATCAACGTCCATTTCCAAACTTTATTCCTATGACCAGAAAACCAGAGAAGCACAGCTGCACCTTGTCCTGTATCAGAACAGAAGGGACAAAAATTTAAATACAAAACCTATAAAGGAAAATTACACGAGAAACATAAATTTCTTACCTTTAACTCAGCATGACCAGTTAAACTGTTTTTCTGTAAGCTTAGACTCTAGAGAGACTGGCAAGCCAATCCTTTTGATCCGCAGCCCCCAATTCAAAGTCTACCGGTTATTTATTGTACCTCGCCAAAATATATGGTTCCTACACCCAATGACTATAGAAAGATTCCTATATGACCTTGCGATGAAGTTCTGGAGATATAGTGACAAGTGTCAACAAATTCAAGGTGTTTATAATGTGCTTATGAGTATGGTGGCAGTTACTTGAGCAGAAAAACTATTTGATGGGTCTGTAGTTATGGGGTGGAAGTGTTTAAACTTCAAAGAAAAAAAAATAATTTATAGCTAATGAATAAATTTACTAACATACAAAGCACACAAGATAACAGTTCCAATCTTCATGTAGATACCCAGGAATCCATTTCCATCATTTCTCAAATTACTTTTGTACCTTGGAAGAGAAGACCAGAGAAGCTCCATCCATTCCCCTTTCAGTTCAGATAGTACAGAACAAGTTGACATTCACTAGGCTTGCATATTCATATGAGAAGCTAATCAATCTCAACCATCCATTATTAATCTTTATTCATAAACAAATTGTGTGCAAAACCAGTGTTACAAAAATCGCCGATTTTTCGGCCACATCGCGAGATATCGCGATGTTTACTCCACGCCGATAATATCGGGAAACATCGCGGCGATAAATTGGCGATTTTTAAAGGCGATATTTCCGCGATTTTTCTCATTAAAATCGCGAGTCGATAGTTGACATCGCCGGCTCGTTGACATAAGCCCGAAAGTTAAAAATTAAAACGCAAATATCTGGTTTTAACTTATCCATCCTGTTCATCCGTCTGAGCTGATAGGGCACGCCGCGAGTGGACTCACTGCCAAAGGAGATTCATCATTTGAATTTCGAGAACAAACGAGAAGGAGACAGGGGTTTAGAGTCCGAAGTGAGTGTTACCATTCGTCTGAGCACGCGAAGGAGGAAGCTCGGGGACAGAAGCACGCAGAGTCACAAATAGAGGAAGAACGCTGGTAGGTACCATAGGTTATCAATCGTAATTTTTTTTTAAAACCACGCTGGTAGGTTATCAGTTTCACGGTTCACCAATAGACTGGATACTATGAACTTTGAAGCAAGCCAGATCACTATAGAACCTTGGATTATTAAAGGCGATAGATCTATCATCTTATAAACAGAAAACCTATCAGACAGGAGCACTTTGATATTTTGGTTTATTAAGTCAGAGTTCAGACTTATCAATTTAGACTGTAAATTACTAAATACAAATTGATTTCAATTTGGTAAGGAGGCTTTGAGCGAGGCTTAATACTTGATAGTATCCTCCAAGAGAAAGGGGGTTTACAACTTTACCGTTTACCATACTGCTTGTGTTTTTGAGAGATCAAGAAAGAGCATAATGAGTAAGCTTAAGCTAGCAGTGGAGGTCATTAGTGCCCACAATTTGATGCCCAA
>LPNX010121665.1:0-71333 GCA_001517045.1 Pseudotsuga menziesii
AGTTTATCTCCACCGACTGGTTAAGCTTCCAATCCCTATGGAGCCTCTGTTGATGCCTCCTGTGTCACAGAGATGTCCCAGTTTGTATATCGAGTCTATGCTACTTTCATTCAGTCACCATACACCGTTATGCTCTTGTTCAAAGGAAGTTGAAACCTGTGTCGGCCATTCCTAAGTTATCTTGACTTTGCATGTCGGCCATTCCCGGTACAGTTACTGGTTCGTGCACTTTATGATCCAGTCCTTCCACATTAGACAGCTTTGCTGAGTAGCTCGTGTTGGATGATGGGGGATGCCTTAATGCCCTCCTTCCACCGAATTTCATCCCATCGACTTCAGATCATTTATTCTGGGATTGGAATCTAGAGTCCTTTTGAGTGCCTTGAGACTTGCAGTCATCAGTGGCAGGTTCTCTCGCCATCGACAGTTTCTTGGGAATACATCAATGTCCCCTGATCGATGGATTCTCTCAAGTGTTCGACCTCAACACATCTATTCACACTTGTTAGTTTGCACTCTAGTACCTTGGTTCCCATTATCATTATCGGTGGGTAATCTCTCGTCTGTTAACGGTATACATCAATGACCGGTAATCAGACGATGGACTACTATGTTCGACCTCGACACCTCTATTCGCATAGTAGGACATGTACTCGTAGCGGTTTGTGTAGAAGACCTTCCAGACTGGTGGAATCTCTTATATTCTACCTCCTTGATCGTGTCAGTGTTCATGAGATTTCAGCTTTCGTGACTTGATTCCAGTGTATGTCAGACATTTCCAGCCACTATGGAGATCTTGATCTATTGTATATCTTCAACCATTTTGGAGATCATGGTTCGTTGTATATCTTCATCATGGAGATTCTGATCTATGTATATTGTACGTGGCGATGACCACATATGTGATATCATGTATTATGCCTATTCATGGCCATTGTACTCTTATGTATCTGGGATTGCTATATGTACTTGCAGTTATATGCAGAGTTGTATCATTGTGCTATGCTGATTGGGTGGCTGGTCTTCCATTTGGGATCCTTCATCACTCCACTTCTGGGATGGACTTATAATGTATTTCGGCCATCGTATGACCCCTCTAACCTCACACATTAGGGGGCATCTGTTATAGCATATTTCACCACTCCAGGTGAATCACACTTTGTATGGCCTTCCCCTGTCCCGCTGCAGACTCTTTAGACCCCATGGACCATATTTTATCCTTTGATGTTTCCTTGATCATCCCTAAAAACTATATTAAAGATGATATACATGGATTTTTCCCCGATAACCGCGTACATATGCGGGTTTGACTCCTATAACCACGTACATCGGGATGTGTGCATAGTCCAAATCCTTTTGGAGTTTTCCTTGACATGGATCCGACTCATTTGACTCCTGGGCTTCCATATGCCTTGAGATCGCTTGGATTCGACCCTTCATTATCCTTTGTGAAGCTATATAAGGAACCCCTTGGTACATTGAAGGCATATAGAGAGCTTGAAAGCAACGAAACTATAGTCCATTGTTGCCAGAATTTATGCTTGATTATGCATCCCTTTGTCCCTTTGGAGCACTTTTGTGTTCTTCCCAAGCTTTCCTTTTGCTAGTGAGCTTGCTATCGTGAGATGGAGGATTGAGGTGGTGGAGGCCCAAGTGGGGGATTCAGTTTCTCCGGTTCGCAGACGTGCCGTCAGAGGTTGTATCTATCTTGTAATCTCTGATCTATATTAATAAGAACTATCTTTTCCTGTCCAATGATGTGTATTTGATTGAATATTGTATCCATTGGAATATGTCAAATGCTTTTACATTATTGATTATATATGCTATAATAGATATAACACCATGATATATAGTATGCTTGTATTGTTTACTTTTTTTTGAGGAAGTATTATATCAATTCAAGCTGAAGATTGGAAATCTCAATGGGGATCTACTTCAACCATCCGGAATAAGGTACGAGGTCTGATCCTTTAGTGTTAGACATTTTATTTCTATTGCATATTGGGAAAGATTGATTTCTGGAGTCAAAGCTGTCTGTTGTGGTACCCCAAGCCATAGGAATTTCTCTCCGTAACAAAAAGGGAACAAGCTCATCAGGTGATCCATAGACTCCTCCCCACAAAAGCACAAAGGGAAGATATTTAGTCCAACCCACCCCTCCTCAAATAATTATCCCAAGTAAGAATGTGATTTCATAGTGCCAATGAATTGAACAACTTAACTTTTAAGGGGACATTCCACTTCCATACCTCCTGGAACTACCATCAGTCCTCCACCACCACATCTCTAAGAGATCGATGTATGTTAATTTGGTATTGATTACCCCAGACTTCACATTCCATGACAACAAAAGTGTATCTTCCCTATTAGAAATAAATATACCACCCACATGAAGACCTCGAATATAATGATTCCACTCCTCAAACCACTCAGTCGAAAGTCCCAACTGCAAGGCCTCCATCCAACCATTACCATGAATATTAACAACATTAGATAGGCACCTAGTTCAATGAGAATATACCTTTCTATCCGATGGAGGCAATCAATCTAGAAGATAACTTATACATGCTAGGACCAACTATGAATATAGGATCTTTTCCTACCCTTATCAGAAGGTTGTCTCTAGGAAACCATGCCAACCATTTTCCCAGAATCTAAAAAGAGCCAAGAAGACAGTTCCAGATATTAGATGCACCTCTAACTGATTTAGTTTCATTCCTGATCCATTGCAAAACTAATAAATTCTTGAAGTATTTACCAATAATAACCCTACTCCAGAGGTTGTCCACAAATAGATCTCCCCATAAGCTCTTGGATGACAGATCTTCAGCGAAAAGAAAAATATTTTCAAGGCCCAAACACCTAATTGTTTTGGTATAGGAAAGTATTCCCATCGAACCAAATGGATCTTATTCTTATCCCTATTGCTAGACCACATAAAATTTAAAATGTCCTTTTAATATAGGTTAATAAATCCTTGGGAATATTACATAAAGAGATCTAGTAAACCAAAATATTTTCCAAAATCAACTTCACTAGTGTCAACCTACCACCAAGAGAGAGACAACGCCAACACCAATTTTGGATCTTGGAATCATATATTTTTAGAAGCTAGATCCAATATTCCTTTGTATAATTATTTGGCTTGATAAAGTAGCCCAAATACTTAGTGCCCTGGCTGAGAGAAATAACTTTGAAAGGAGGGCCCAGACCAATCTACCTTATAGTATCCACCTCCACCTCGTATTCCAAGAAGGCAGACTTAGAGTAACTTATTAGCATTTTAGAGGCCCTAAGGCCTTACATAAAAAATATCTAGGACATCTTTGTAAATTGACCACTCCTCGACCGATCCATAACCAAATAAGATGACAACATCCACAAACAATAAATGAATGACCCACACTAGAGAAGAAAATCTAATATTCAGACCTCCCACCACTTTCTTATTGTCAATCAAATTGCTCAAACCCTCAATGATTAAAAGACACAAGAGAGGCTATGTAATACCCCGGTTTTAACCCTGCTTGCATTAAATATACATGATACATATATTGTAAATAATCATGGTGAGGAGCTAAGGGAAAAGGCCCCACCATCGATTTAGCTATGTTATGTTTCGGATTGGAATGGTCACCGATGGTATATCGGGACATACGGCATATATTAAATTGTGACATCATGTAAATGTGCATTTTCATTAAATAACCCAACTAGTTATGTTCACTGCAACTAAATTGAGAAGGGGCATGATTCCTAAGGATAAGGAAGGGGGGATGCTGAACATTGAGTCATGGGGGAAGAGCCATGTGTCACCACTCTCTTTTTCTCACCACCACCTTAGTTTTCCATTGTTAGTTGGGGCAGCGATTTGCTGGAAGAAAGACCACTACCATGCCCACGCTTGCTCTCACTCTCCACGACGTGTGGATGGTCTGCCCACTAACCAGAACGTGAGTCTGTTCAGTTTCTTGATGTGGACTGAGTTAAAAGATCCCCAATTCATTGTTTGGGGGTTCTCCTTCCTTCTTTATTATGGATTTCTAGTCTATAGTGTTCATCCCTCATGTTCGTGCATAGTTTTGGTAACTGCTTCCCACCAATTTCAGACTGCGCATTGTTTTGTTTTCCATCGTTAAGTCGCAGTTGTGATTGCATCGATAGTTTTGTGGGTTGCATCCTTGTCCCTCACGCAGAGATTGGGAGTATGTTCCTTTTTCCCATTTTCTGGTCTATGTAAATTTCTCCAGCGACTGCATGAAGGATCGTGTGCTATGGGCAGGGTTTCCTGTGGGCTATTATTTGCCACGATTGATGAACTGTGTTTTTCCCCTGTAAAAGCTTCAATAGCTATTGGCTACTTACATGCAGTGGTTTTGCCTTCGGACTGCATTGGAGTGGTGAATGAGGGCCTGAGGTGCTTGATAAACCTGGTGGGGTGAGAACCACATAGACAGAGCTACTGAGCTAGATTTCTTCTTCGCAACCCCTGAATAGCACTAGAAGGGAGATCAGGGTTTGAGGGACTGCGTTGCAGAGAAGGGACTGATTTCCTTGTGTTGGGTGTGTGTGGATGTTCTAGAAGCCAGGATGTCCCTAGTGTTGGTGTTTGTAGCTCTTCAATGAGCTCAACAGCTTAGAATTTAGCCTTTCCCAGGTCCTGGATGGCCTGATAAACCCAACTTTGTTGGCTTGGCTGATCTGTTGTTTTCCTGATAAACCCAACTGTGTTGGCTTGGATGAACTGTGTACCCTTGTGGTGTTGTTATCCTTGTCTATGTGTAAGCCTGATAGTTCCTTATTCCTTGGGGAATCATACCCAACTCGGGGGTGGCAGCGTTGTTGAGAGATTGAGGAGCATGCGGGCCTATGGTTGGGTGGAACATTGCAGCGACGTAGCTAGTTGTGGGACAAGTTCTCTATAAGAAAAGTACTCTTGCCTGACTTGTGTCTGTAATTATATTTACCAGTGATGAATGATGATGTACATATTAAATGCTGATCTGTATATGCATGAGTGTTGATTGATATATTTTTCTTCCGTTGTGTATATGAATGATTATGCATCGTAATATGTTTGATGTTTTAAGTATCATGCTTCAGCATTACATATATGTATGTTCATGTTCATTGGGCTAGATGCCCGGATTATTTGATGTATAGTAGTGTCCTCTTCTCCGGTCGGAGGGTCGGGGACGTTGTAGTGTGGTATCAGAGCTCTGGTTGTAGCATGGGCTTGAATGGGCCGTGAAGATGCAGTGACAGAGCTTATGTTGCAACATTTGGGCCTTAGAGGGCCATGAGAAACAGTTAATAAAGGCAAGTTTCCTACTGCCCAGAAGAAACCAAGAGAAATGGGTGAGGACAGAAAAATTCAGAAAAATTTCTAAGTGTTTTGGCCATCGGCACATCAGAACACTTAAACAGATGGACCGCCAATGGTGCATAAATTCTGAAATTTTTCCAAGTGTTGACTTTGTCGGCCATCGGAAACTGTTAGTAGTATTCATCGCCGATGAACATCGGAAGGAATTAGTGGTTCAAAGCACTACCATTGCGGAAGCCTAGTGCACTAATCCTCCGATGCATATAGGTTCTTCTTGTCGATGCCGATGTGTTTCAGTCACCGATCGGAGGAGAATAGTCGTTGTCATCGCCGAAGAATTGAAGATGGAAGAGCCGATGCAGCGGAAGACAAGGAAGGAAGAAAATTCACAATTTTCTCTAAGGCACGAGATCATCGACCATCAGGAAATGTTAGTGGATTGGATCACCAATTGGAAAAGGTTCAATGAGGGAGAACCATAGTTGCGGCTGTTTAATCCACTAACTGTTCGATACCACAATGAACAATCGCTCCAACCATCGACGAGTGCCCCATGGAGAACATAGTGACTCTGCTGCCCGTCGTTGCGGTCGTATAAAGAGTTAGCTAATCACCCGAGCTTCTCTGAGCACCGATTCCAAAAAATCCTAGTCGCTCCGACTGCCGATAGAGTCAGGAGCTGCAGAAGACATAGTTCGATTGCGGGCTACCGTTGCGGAAATCTTAATGACTAACCGTTTGATGCGTAGAGCCCGACCGTTGACGCAACATGGTTAGTCTATGCTATCGCCGATAAAGTTCAGAACGATAGACGATTGCAGGCCCGATACAGCAGAAGGAATTAGAGGTTTAGCCACCGAAACGTCGGGGAGTTAGCAGGGAAGAAACCCGACTTTGAAGAGTATAAAGGCATCGAAAATTTGTTAATGATCGGATCGCCGATCGGAAGCTTAGTCGGTTCGCCCACGGAAATCGTAGTAAAATTACTTTCCGCCATTGTGCCTGCTCAAATGACTATGCACCCAATGAACAGTTGATTTCCCATCGGTGCAAATCGGAAGTCTAGTCGTTTTCCCACCGAAACACCGAAGAAAAATAAATAAACAGACCGCCGATGAGTTAGTTGGCTTGACCACCGAAATGTCGAAAAAATAGCTGGGAAGAGGTCCGATTGGGCCTAGGGAAATTTGGGTTTTTTGAAGGATTTCTCATTGATTTTGCAAGCAGTTTCCAACTGTCTTTCAGTAGGTTTCAACAGATTTAAGTAGACTATCCGTGGTCATAGGGCTGAAAAGAAAAAGAGGAAAATTTTGTGTTTTAAGCAAAATTGTGTTTTATGAATTTCCAAAAGAGGAAGGTAAGTAGTTTTGATTTATATTAATGACATGCATCTAACAGTTTGCTACTAACCCATTGCAGAATTATAGACAACTTCCAAGAGCAGTACTTTGGAAATAATAGTGTGGTAAAGCAAGAGGTGGTTCAGTCATGAGAACCCATGATGGGTATGATGCTCGAGATTCTTACGAGCAAGCAGAAGATGCCATGGGAGAAAATGTCTGTTATGGAAATGATGACATAGAGTCTAATGGAAGGAGATTCCAGGGGACACTGTCCGAGGTTGCAACCACCATGAGAAGCTTGGTAAAAGCCCAGGAAGAGCAGCATCAGTTGAATGCTGCCATATTGCAGAGTTTGACAGACTTGCAGAAAAAGATAGACTCTGGGCGAGAAGGTAGAAAGAGCAGCACCAAGAGAAGGAGAATGACTTCTAGTGGATCATCTGACTCTAAAGAATCCAGTGGAGATACAAGCTCATCTTCTCATAAAAGGAAAAGAAGAAGACACCAGAGGGATCGCTCTCGAGATGAATTTAGGAAAGCTAAATCTCCTACATTTGATGGTGAGATAAAGACGAGACAAGAAGCTGAAGCTTGGATTCTTAGGATAAAGAAGTACTTTCAAGTACATGATTATTTAGGAAACATGAAGGAAAGAGTTGCCATATTCAATCTGAATGGACGAGCATCCATTTGGTGGGAACACTTTAAGAAAGTAAAGAGAATTAGTGAAATGAAACTGAAGTGGAAACAGTTCAAGAAGTATTTTGGGTAGAAATACCTTTTTGACAGGTATTATGATGACAAGACCAAGGAGTTCCATGAGCTGAGATTGGGATAGCAGACCATGGATGAATATGCAAATAAGTTTTTGGAATTGTTGAGGTATGTCCGGTACATCAAAGATGAAAAAGTGAAGATCCAGCGGTTTCTGAGCGGATTGCCTCAAGCTTACATATATAGAATTGAGTTTTATGAACCAAGAACTCTTGAAGAAGCAATAAGAAAGGCTAAGTATTGCTATGAGAAAAGCAAAGGTAAACCTGATTACCATAAGGCATGGAAGGACAAGAAGAATGAGAAGTTTGACCAAAGAAGGAAAGGTTTCAAACCTTCTAGATTCAGGAATCAGCAGAAGCAACCATTCCAAGTTGCAAGTAACCAGTTGGAGTGACAGGTGGAAAGCCTAAAGAGCCACATCAGAATAAAGGTCCACTCAAATGTTGGAAATGTGAAGGACCCCACTTGCGTAGATATTGTCCACTTGAGAATGAAAGTGCAAGGCCAACCTATAACATTCAGGGAGCAAAAACAATGGGTCAAGTAGCAAGAGCAGTCCCTAGAATTTATGCAGCACTAGAGGACCGCCAGGAAGATCATTAGTCAACTGTGGTTGAAGTTGCAGGTAAGATTGTTGAACAATGTGTTTCTATTTTGATTGACCCTAGTTCTACTCATAGTTACATCACTCCTAGAGTAGTGGATATTTGTGCTTTTAAGAAGGTAAAGCATGGATAATCTTGGCTAGTTTAGCTAGCCATTGGGACTAAGAGAAAGGTAAGAGAAGTGATAGAGAAATGTCCATTGGTCATGAATGGATTGAACACTTGTGTAGATATGAATATTCTACTGCTTGGTTCCTATGAAGTTCTCATTGGAATGGATTGGTTAGAAGCTCACCGAGTGAAGCTTGACTATTATAATAAGACTTTTGAATGCATGGATGAAGAAGGAAACTCAGTAGTTGTGAAAGGTATTCCGCAGGTAATTTCAGTAAGATAGGTTTCAACAATGCAGTTAAAGAAGTTCTGTAGGAAAGGTTTCCAGTTGTATGCAGCTCATATTCTGGAACCAACAGGAGATGAAACTCCTAGGTTGGAGGACTATCAGGTGTTACAGGAATTCAGGGATGTGTTTCCTGATGAGATTCCAAAACTTCCTCCAAAGCGGGACATTGATTTGATCATTGAACTTGTGCTAGGAGTAGCACCAGTGTCCAAGACACCTTACAGGATGAGTACACCGGAGATGCTAGAGTTGAAGATGCAACTGCAAGAGTTGTTGGAAAAGAAGTATGTCCGACCGAGTGTGTCGCCTTGGGGAGCACCGATTTTGTTTATAAAGAAGAAAGATGGTACACTCAGGTTATCTATTGATTACAAACAGTTAAACAAGGTTACTATGAAGAATAAATATCCTTTGCCTAGGATTGATGACCTCTTTGATCAAATGAGAGGAGCAAAGGTATTTTCCAAGATTGACTTGAGGTCTGGTTACCATCAGGTGAGAATCAAGGATGAAGACATTCATAAGACAACCTTCAGGACAATGTATGGGCATTATGAGTTTGTAGTGGTACCATTCAGTCTCACAAATGCACCAGCTACATTTATGTGCCTTATGAACGGTGTCTTCGGTAAGTATTTGGACAAGTTTGTTCTTGTTTTCCTTGATGACATTCTTGTTTATTCCAAGAATGAGGAGCATGAAGAGCATTTGAGGCTGACATTGCAAGTGCTTAGGGAACATCAGTTGTATGCAAAACTGAGCAAGTGTGACTTCTACAGGGATAGAATTCAATACTTGGGTCACATTATCTCAGAAGAGGGTATGTCTGTGGACCTTGAAAAGATTGAAGCCATTATGAATTGGCCTAATCCAAGAAATGTGATGGATGTAAGATCTTTTATGGGACTTGTAGGATACTACAGGAGATTCATTGAAGGATTTTCCAAGGTTGCACATGCCATCACTTCTTTGCAAAAGAAGGGAGTAAAGTTCGAATGGACTTCGAAGTGTGAAGAAAGCTTCCAGCGGTTGAATAATCTTCTAACCAGTGCACCAGTATTGAAGGTTACAGATCTAGAGAAAGATTTTGTGGTGTGTACCGATGCATGTGGACAAGGGCTTGGAGGAGTCCTTATGCAGGACAACCACGTGATATGTTATGAGTCAAGAAAGCTGAAGGAGCATGAGAGGAACTATGCCACTCATGATCTCGAGCTTGCAGCCATAGTACATGCTCTCAAGATGTGGAGGCATTACTTGATGGGTAGAATATTTGAACTCAGGACAAACCATTGTGGTCTGAAGTATCTATCTGATCAGCCTACTCTGAATGCTAGGCAAGTGAGATGGCTGGAATTTTTGTGTGAGTTTGATTTTGAAATCAAGCACATAAAGGGGAAAGAGAATAAGGTAGCTGATGCTCTCAACAGGAAGGTGCAGGAAATGCATGTGGCATCTCTTAGTATTTGCCAATTAGATTTGAGGCAGCAAATTGTTAATCACGTTGGCGGAGATGAATTGTATGAGCAGGTAAAAGACAAATTGCAGCAACAAAGTCTTGAGAAGAAGTATGAGGGGTATAAATTGGAAGAAGATGGACTTCTTACTTATAAAGGTAGAATTTATATTCCGAATGTAGCATATTTGAGGAGAGTTGTTATGGATGAAATCCATCAAGCTCCGTATTCTAGTCACCCAGGATATCAGAAGACAATTGCTACAGCTAGGAAGCAGTACTTTTGGCCAGGAATGAAAAAGGACATGGCTGAATACATTTCAAGGTGCATGAAATGTCAACAGGTAAAGGTTGAGCATCAACACCCAGCAGGTTTATTGCACCCTTTTCCAGTTCCAGAATGGAAATGGGAAGTTATTTCCATGGATTTTATTACAGGCTTGCCGACGACTTAGAGACAACATGATTTCATCATGGTTGTGGTAGACAAGTTGACAAAAGCAACACATTTTATACCAGTGAAGTCTATGCATAAGTCTGATGACATTGCAAAGATCTTCATGAAGGATATTTTCAAATTGCATGGATTGTCGCAGGCAATAGTTTCTGACAGAGATGTCAAGTTCACTTCCAATTTTTGGAAAGGGTTGTTTGCAGATTTGGGTACAAAGCTAAACGTCAGCACTCTCTACCATCCTCAGATAGATGGATAGACATAAATAGTTAATCGGGTGCTTGAAGATATGCTTCGCATGTATGTGATGGACAAACCAACAAAGTGGGAAGATTACTTACACTTGGTAGAGTTTGCTTACAACAATGGATAGCAGGCATCCTTGGGGATGAGTCCGTATCAAGCTTTGTATGGAAGAAGGTGTAGGACACCAGTGACTTGGGATAACCCAGTGAACAGAGTTGTGCTTGGATCAAAATTGCTTAAGGAAATGGAGCAAGAGGTTATAAAGATTAGGCAGAATATGAAGGTAGCACATGACAGATAGAAAAGCTATGCAGATAAGAATAGGATGAACATAGAGTTCAGTGTTGGGGATCATGTTTACCTTAGAGTGAAAGCAAAGAAAAGTTCCTTGAAGCTGGGAAGTTGTGCCAAGCTGTCACCTAGATATTGTGGGTTGTTTGAAGTGCTTGAAAGAATAGGGCCAGTTGCATATAGACTTGCATTGCCTGCTAGTACTAGAGCTCATAATGTTTTTCATGTTTCTTTGCTTAAGAAATATGTACATGATCCTAACCATGTGATAAATTGGGATGTGATTCAGGTGGAACCCGAGGGAGAGTTCCAAATCGAGCCAATGCGCATCCTCGACAGGAAGGTCACAATGCTCTGGAACTGAGCCATAGGGAAGGTAAAGGTGCAATGGGAGCTCTACGGACCTGAAGAGGCTACGTGGGAGCTAGAGGATGCCATGTGATTGGCACATCCATTTTTGTTCAATTTTGCGGAACACTGAGGTGGTACCAGTGTAGCATTTTGTTCAATTTTTGTAAAATCACTGAGGACAGTGCTATTGAAGGGGGAGGGGAATGTAATACCCTGGTTTTAACCCCGCTTGCATTAAATATACATGATAAATATATTGTAAATAATCATGGTGCGAAGCTAAGGGCTAAGGCCCCACCATCAATTTAGTTATGTTATGTTTCGGATTGGAATGGTCACTGATGGTAATCGGGACATACGACACATATTAAATTGTGACATCATGTAAATGTGCATTTTAATTAAATAACCCAACCAGCTATGTTCATTACAAATAAATTAAGAAGGGGCATGATTCCTAAGGATAAGGAAGGGGGGGATGTTGAACATTGAGTCATGGGGAAGAGCCATGTGTCACCACTCTCTTTTGCTCACCACCACCTTAGTTTTCCATTGTTAGTTGGGGCAGTGATTTGCTAACAGAAAGACCACTACCACGCCCATGCTTGCTCTCACTCTCCACGACGTGCGGATGGTCTACCCACTAACCAAATCATGAGTCTGTTCAGTTTCTTCACGTGGACTGAGTTAAAATATCCCCAATTCATTGTTTGGGGGTTCGCCTTCCTTCTTTCTCGTGGATTGCTAGTATGTAGTGTTCATCCCTCATGTTCACGCAGAGTTTTGGTATCTGCTTCCCACCAATTTCAGACTGCGCATTGTTCTGTTTTCCATCGTTAAGTCGCGGCTGTGATTGCATCAATAGTTCTATGGGTTTCGTCCTTGTCCCTCATGCAGAGATTGGGAGTATGTTCCTTTTTCCCATTTTCTGGTTTGTGTAAATTTATCCAGCGACTGCATGAAGGATCATGTGTTGTGGGCAGGGTTTCCCGTGGGCTGTTATTTGCCACAATTAATGAACTGTGTTTTTCCCCTGTAAAAGCTTCAATCGCTGTTGGCTGCTTGCATGCAGTCGTTTTGTCTTCGGACTGCATCGAAGTGGTGAGTGAGGGCCTAAGGTTCTTGATAAACCTAGTGGAGTGAGAACCACACAGAAAGATCTACTGAGCTGGATTTCTTCTCCACAGCCCCTGAATAGCATTGGAAGGGAGATCAGGGTTTGAGGGACTGTGTTGCAGAGAAGGGACTGATTTCCTTGTGTTGGGTGTGTGTGGGTGTTCTAGAAGCCAGGTTGGCTCTGGTGTTGGTGTCTGTATCTCTTCAATGAGCTCACCGACTTAGCATTTATCCTTTCCCAGCTCCTAGATGGCCTGATAAACCCAACTTTGTTGGCTTGGATGATCTGTTGTTCACCTAATAAACCCAACTGTGTTGGCTTGGTTGAACTATGTACCCTTGTGGTGTTGTTATCCTTGTCTATGTGTAAGCTTGTTAGTTCCTTATTCCTTGGGGAATCATGCCCGGCTCGGGGGTGGTAGCGTTGCTAAGAGATTGAGGAGCACACAGGCCTATGGTTGGGTGGAACGTTGCAGCGACGTAGTTGGTTGCAGGACAAGTTCTCTATAAGATAAGTGCTCTTGCCTAACTTGTGTCTGCAATTATATTTACCAGTGGTGAATGATGATATACATATTAAATGCTGATCTGTATATGCATGAGTGTTGATTAATATATTTTGCTTCCGTTTTGTATATGAATGATTATGCCTCGTAATATGTTTGATGTTTTAAGTATCATGCTTTAGCATTACATATATGTATGTTCATGTTCGTTGGGCTAGATGCCCGGATGATTTGATATATAGTAGCGTCCTCTTCGCCGGTCGGAGGGTCGGGGACGTTACAGGTTATAATGGAAAACCTTGTTGTAAACCCCTAGAGCCCTTAAAAAAATTAGTTGGAGCCCCATTAATCATAGTTTTAGGAGACCACATAAGCCATCACCCAATTTGTAGCCTCAAGGATGGGATCATTATGAAGAAAAATTAATCTTAAAATGACTCGGTCAACCCGGTTATATACTCTGACTAAATCAACTTTTAGAACCAAATTCTTCATCTTTTGAGTCTAAATACTGTGGAAAGTATCCTAAGAAACACCTATCGCATCCAATATTTGACTATTCTCCAAGAACCCAAACTGTTCCTCAGAAATATGCTTGTTGGGAAAAATAATTGTTTGATTTTACCTTACATAAATGATCAACCAGGGCTATTCACAAGCATGCGAGGTGTCATGCAAAATATATGCATAACTAGGAATCAACTGATCACACTTGCTAACCTTCTTAAAAGAGATCTCATACAGATTGAATGAATTCACTACGTGTATACCAACAATCACCCTTGAGGTTTTAATAGTTACGAATTAGGATCATGTTTAATACTATCACAATGTACAAATACACAATATAGTCTTTGGTATTAAAAGATTCAAATAGAAAA
Source organism: Pseudotsuga menziesii (assembly GCA_001517045.1). Taxonomy (NCBI): domain Eukaryota; kingdom Viridiplantae; phylum Streptophyta; class Pinopsida; order Pinales; family Pinaceae; genus Pseudotsuga; species Pseudotsuga menziesii. The sequence goes on from LPNX010121665.1 coordinate 13,759, forward strand.
GAAATCGTACTACAACCCTCTAGGCAACAATCAACAAACTATGTGGAATCACCTTGTATATCCCAATAACTAGCTATTGAATCAACAACAAACTTTTACCATCTACTGGAATTGTCAAGATGTCCAAAAAGAAATCAATATTTGTTTGCTGCAACATAGAGATGGTCTAAACACACTATTCATAAAAGTCAATCAAGTAGATGAACAATCATATGTCTAGGTCGTATGTCAACTAGATTCACATATAGACTTCTCTTGTTTATGAACTTTCATCTATTGGAACACCAAGGACACGAGGATCCTCTTAAAGTTTTGAAAAGCATGTAAAGTAAATCCAAGCATTCATCATTAACCAATTGGCTTCATATTAAATATGTGATACTAGAAATTCTTTATCAAATTAAATTATAAAGCAAAATAACAAATCTACAAAGAAATCATAATCATGCCAAGAAAAAATGTATTGAAATAACCTGAAACAAAATGTAGACACCAATCCAATGTGATATATAACTTGAGTAGAATATAAATGCATCAAATACACTTGTAGAAATTAAACCTACTATCTAACTAACTTTGTAAGTGTACTGTAGGTAGGTAAAATATGGTCACAAATGAACCAAGAATAACATGATCGTATTAATTAAAATATCATTACAGAGTTTTCCCATCCAAACTTCCTGCATCAACGATGCTCAGACTGTGTTATATAATCTATGATTACAAAGAACAATTTCGAAATGCATGGATCTCCAAAGTATAAATATATATAATCCCCAACTTGTGAAGGCATACATTGAATATGCGATCATGACAAAAGATAAGATTTCATGATTTGGCACCATGAATTGTGGTTGGAATCCAAATAAGATATTGTGCATAAAGATATTACTGAATATCATGTGAACGGTGCTTAGAATAGGTTCCACGTAATCAATATACGATTTACCAAAAATGTCTCAGCCAATGAATGATTTCTGCCTTTACAGTTCTCGTAAAACACATCTCTACGATTCCAGTAACTGGCAATTTCTAATTCCGGTAGTCGATAGTTTCCAATTCTGGTAGCTCGCAATCTCCTTTTGCTCCAATAATACATCATTTTTTATTCCAGTAATAATTGAGGTCATGTAGAATATATAGAGTGGCTACAAAATCCAGATATAAATAGCTAGAACCAATCTTATTCCGAAATGTGCACCAAAGCACAAGAAATCACACATTATTGTGGATAATTACCTTATTTAGATTTATGGTATTCAGATTGTGAAGTGGTGAGTATAATAAGAAAAGGGAAGGAAAGTGATGAGTAAAATGGATAAATTTAAGGAAGAAATTTTTTCCTAGTAAGTGCAAAATTAATAAAAAATAAGACCCAACATCTCCCCCACACCCAAGATTTTGCATGTCCTCATGCAAACATTACCTAGAAAAAGATTCTCCTAGGCGTCTTTCCTTCTTTAAACATGTCCTGCTGCTTGGACTAAGATGTCAAAATTGGAGGAGGAATCTTGTTGTTCTTTGTGCTTTTGTTGTAGCAACTTAATCTTTGACACCCTGTTTTGTTTTACCAATTTCTTCATATGTTGATCATTATCAAAGCACTAGTCTCTTCAAGGGGCCTAATTCAATTCCTAGTATTCTTTTTGCTCCTTGGGGCCTAATTCAATTCCTAGTATTCTTTTTGCTCCTTGGGGCCTAATTCAATTCCTAGTATTCTTTTTGCTCCTTGATATTTTCATGTTCTTGTTATTCTTTGCTTGAACATACCTCTTCTTGAAAAGGACGTCACCCAACATCATATTTATTTCTATTAGAGATATGATAAGTACATGTAGATGGAAATGTATACCATAGGATAATATATTTCTCACAACTACAAAAATTTATGTGGTCTCATGATTGATAATTACCACATTTTTTTTATGAAACATCATTATACTAATAGAATTGTTGTTAGACAACAAAAGACATCATTTTAGTAGAGTGTAGTTTTCAACCGAGGGAAATGGTAGGGGGAATTTTAGGTTGTTCATTGTTTATGTGAATTGATTTCTAAAAAATGTGGGTAATGTGTTTCATGTGCATTCAATGTTTTTTGTGGCATCTCTATGCATGTGTGCACATGGATTGTGTTAAAAACCATGAATTACATTTGGGTGTGTGATATATTGTGCAATCATTCTCACATTACCATGTGTACATAACTATTCTTGGAATTTAAATAGGTAAGTATACAATTAACTATGTAGCTTCTTTCACTCTCTTGGTCTTCAGTATTCCATTTCTGCAAATGTAATGTCCCCATTCAAATAATTGCATAGCAGGACAATTCCATCTATCCTACTAGTTCCTTAGGTTGGATGGATACATTTGGATTTTTAATAAGGGAGCTAATAAATGATTCAGACATTAGAATGGGATAAATATTTAATAATGTAGCATATTAAATAAATACAAGAGAAAATTGAAGTGGCAATGGAGCATGGAGACACATGGAGAATATGGGGCCCACACAAGCTAGAAATTTTGTGCCACATGGCATCCTCCTCTTGTAGTTTTGAATCCATGGGAATCCTAAAGGTTCTTGGATGATTTAGAAGGATAATGCACTTGGCCATATGCATAATAGGTCAAATTTTGGAAGAAATGTAACTTACATGGGAGAGGAAGAGTCATTTTGGAGCTAGTGAGACACTTGGACTAGATTTCCTAGTTCTATGAAAAAATTGATGAAGATGCTATGACACCTATGAAAAAAATTAGTTCTGAAGGCTGACATATTACATGTCAGGTCGAAATAGAGCATCCAAGAGAGGTCTCATGTGATTTGGGGAAGCTCAATGGGCTCCTACTCGAATTTGGGGAAGGTGGAAGGTTAGGAAAGGGAGGAAACATGGAAAATCATGAGCACACACCCAAATTCGAATTGGATTGAGTTTGTGGATGGATTGGGAACCTTAGAAGGATAAGGATGTTTATAAAATATAGAAAGCAACCAAGAAAAAAGCTTTTGATCATTTGAGAAATTGTCATTTGTGAATTGTGAGAGCTAGTGGATGACTAGTTTTCTTGCCTTAGCCAATTTTGAGGGTGAAAGATTCCCATCCAAGTTGGTGTTTGGAGAGACAAATCAGGTATTTCAGGGAGATTTAATGAATTTTTAATTTTAGGTGTAGGCTATAGGGAAGTTCATGGTTTCTTCTATTTCAGCACTTCATCTCAACCATTTCGAGTTTTCATTGCATATTCATGCTCATGGAGAGATTGCGCCTTGGGTGAGATATTGTACTTTGTGGGAGAGATTCTCTTGGTATATTTATGATTTTAATAAGTTAAATATTCTATTTTCTTCATTCTCATAAATTTTCAAGTCGAAATACCGAAGAGTTGTATGTCAAATGGACTTTTAATGAGCAAACAATGACCATTTCCACTCTATTTTGATATATGCCATGGTAATGTTGATTATTTCGAATGGAGGAATGTATATATGATAAATGTATGATGAATGGACTGTAATTAATGTGTATTACAAGTTTCATGTTCATTACTTAAGCATTGGAATCCATTTTACTCATTTTAATTGCATTGGGAGAAGATTTGGTGCCTTTTCCCCAAGGGCCAAAATAGTGATTTGGGAGCTGTTTTTGGAGAGTCATAATAGTCTGTATAAAATAAACCATGATGCATATGAGATCTTAAAAATTTCCCTTACACATACCCTTCCTCTGTTCATAAATTCGAGCGGGTTTTGGATCATTTGAGAAGCCATTTCCAACTTTTACCTGGGGGGAATTGGAACCCCAATTTATTAGTAAAGACTCCTACTTTGATCAGAATATAAAAATAGTTTGTAGAAGTTATTGGAGGGTTATAAATAATATCTGAAAATAATATTCAATTCTTAATATCAGTCATACACACTCTGAGAAGATTTGGGCCAATTTGGAGACCTAGACATCAAAACTAGTCAAAGGTCGAAATAGGAAAAAAAAGTGAAAAAATTGGTCATTTAATAAAATTTCAAAAAGGGAAATTATAGAAAACATCCACAATGGTTCATTCTTTGAACATTTGCAAACATCATAACCTGATTGCAAATTTACACCTTTCATGTTCACATCTACAAGCTTTTGTCTCTTCAAGCTTTTCACAATGGTCCATTCTTCTAGAATCCACAAATAGAAACCTTAAGCTTTTGTGTTTTCCTTGCAAGATTTCTTGTATTAATTGACAAGCCTCTACTTTCTGCATGTACATCCATGAATGTGCCAATACTTGATGGAGTAATAGCTTGTCTTTGTAAGTTAGTTGCAATCTGCAAGCTTCCTTGTAGCACTTTGCATCTTCTTGTTTGTGCTATTCAAAAACCTTTTGTTGCAAAATCCACAAGCCACTTCTTGCAAAACCCACTAGCCTTTAGTTACAAAACCTGAAAATTGATCAAATCATGAACTTCAACAAACTTTCCACAACTTTATTATTACTTATATTGCACTATTTACAACATTTCCACTCAGTATTAATTTACATAAAATAAAATAACATCAAAGTCCATTTGAATTTGTGAGAATCTCGATCTACAAAAAGATCTAGGAGCCTTAGAGAAACTCATAAATCGAATTTGATGCAAAACTAGCAAAAAACCATTAAATGAGAAGCAATTTACACATGCAATGTGAAAATAAACAGGGTATATTTTGATTGTCTAACATAAAAACATGTTAGTAACACATTTATATTACATCAGAAGTTTTTCATGAGGCTTCGGAAGCCCAATGTGACTGTACAAGTGAAATTGGCCAAATTGGCCTCAACCCCCCCTAAGTGAGCCAATCATGCTCCAAATCAACCCAAATGGACACAAATTATTGTGTGAACATGGATGAGGTGACATGGGGCCATCATAACACTTTGGCATGCATGGGTGTGGAAAAATAGATGGGTTAGAGGCTTTAGGTGGCATTAAGTGCACCAAATCACCTAAAAAATGGACAAAATCCACCTCTAGCACTCCTGGTCAACCAAACTGTCCACATTCAATGAATGGGAGCGCACCAGAAATCATGAGGGAGAACATGTGGATGGTTGACTGAGCTGGAGTTCTCATGTGGGTGTGAATGCACCAATTTGGCTGGTTATTGGTCCAACTAAGCACCCTAAGTCCAAAATCATAGTGTATTAATGCAAAATGCAATAAAATTGTCTAAGGAGTTAAACTAAGGTACTAAGGGGTTGGATTACTGTTCTAACAGCCTCCCTTAACCAAAAAATTAGTACATCTCATAACATGAAGGCGGCCTTCACAACAAGGCTCAAGTCACCTCAATACATTATTCATAAAATTTTTATTTGTCCATATGAAGTGAGGAAAAGAAGGAAAACCACATGGGACAAAACCTTCTCTCAAGGATGGACATGGGGATGAAACCTGCAACAATAGAATCAAATCACCATCCATCACTCATCCCAATCAAATATCTCATGTAAGAGAAGATATTCTCTATGAAAGTCTTGGTGAAAATGTCAACATTTTGCTCGGTGGATGGGAAATACTGCAGTGAAATCACGCTGTCATGCACTAAGTCTAGGATGTAGTTCATATGGATCTAAATATTCTTTTTCCTTTGTCTCTGAACTATATCAATATATATTTTGATGGAACTTTGATTTTCCACCCAAATGTTGGTATGAGAATCAATTGTGACACCAAATTCTCGAAGAATACCCTGTAACCAAACACACTGTGTAGCTGCATTGACTGTTGCCCTATACTCAGCCTCTACTGATGAAATTGAAATGGTGTGTTGTTTATTACTTGACCAGAAAATGGGACCTTCATCAAGCATAAATACAAAACCTACAGTTGATTTTATGTCAGTGGGATCTCCAGCCCAATCTGAATAAGAAAACCCAGCTAGTTGAAGTGAAGCATTAGATGAATAGTGCACCCCGAATGTCAAAACCCCAAATTTTCCAGAAAAATTAAATTTTTTTAAATGCATATAATGTCAATAAATGCAGTCACTAATTGTTTAATTAGTTATGTGTTACTGAATTCATATTTGAATTATCTTTTGATTAGGTTTATCTTTATAGAACAGTTTCTGTTCAGCTACTGATTTGTTTTCTTATTGCGACCACAAGATGGATCTGTCATGAAAAAATGGGCTTACTCAGCTTTCCAGCTAACGTAGAAGTTTTCCTTTTCTTACAGGTAAGAGGTTCGGGTGCTACTAATCAAAATTCTAAAGTATTCAATAAAATTTCGTCGCACAAAATTTAATTCAGTAGGAGAATATACATGCTAGTCAGATTCCACAGCTTATCGAGGTAAAGCATTAAACTGTTCTTCCTTTCAAGATGTTCTGGAAGTAGATTTGATTCTACTGGTATTGACGACAACTGTTACCTTTCTTGAAGGCTTGATTTAATATTCCTACTGAGTACTAAACCATTTGATGCTTATACTAAATGCAAGTGTAAAATGATAAGGAGTTTATGTAACAAACTTCCACTTTCATTACTTCGAAATTTAAAGGGTTTACCACTTTAATACAAGCCACCCTTAAAGATTTCCATTAGTTTTTAAAGATTTGAGTTGCTTGGGAATTATATCTAATCTAAGGTCAATAATTAGATGCTAAGCTTATTGAACATTTTAAGACCTACTACACTCAAGTACAAACTTTACGAGTTTCATAACTATACCATCAAGCAAATGAGGTTAACTTAACAAAAGCTATTTATCATAAAATGATTCTATAACTAGTGATCGAGTTGTTACTTTACATTGTAGAAAGAAAGTGCAAGGGATGAACACAAAGGTCAAAGAATAAAACCATAATCATGATCAATTTGTAGCTTGACTTGGTTTTCATAGTTTTATAACCTCTAAACAATTGTCCCCTTTACTTTCATTATGAACTAAGGTAAATATATAGCATAGAGAATAGGTTATAAAAAGGGGCCGCGCCAAGATAAACTATTAATTCCTTTCGTTCTATAACTTATTAACGATCACTATAATCCTCCATATGTATATATATATATATATATATATACTAGGTCATACGAGGGACAAGGCTCTACGTTATATTACTTTCCAAACCTCATTCTAAGGTTTTCGTGGTTGAATTTATATTGCAGGTGGGTTGACAAAAGATGTGACGAACCTTGTAGAACTTTCCATGGTATGATTCGGGTTGCAAATCATTGGAAACTTGCCAACCCTCTTTTGTTTATAAAAGTACTGCTATAGAATTATTGGGTTAATTCTTAAGTTGTTAACTATTCGGTTACTTTGATAAACCGAGCACACAGTTACTCTATTCGCTACTTTCTTGTATATTACTGCAGAAGAGTTTTTTTTTTTAACTCTATTTTATTATTTTAATTTCCAAAAGCTAGGGTTTTCTGTATCTAACTTTTGTATTAGATTACTTTATTGTACAAGAATTTATAAAGGTCATTAAATAATTTTTGACCTTCAGAATAGAAAGTCTTAGGTTTTAATGAAGTTCTTTATGTTATTGTGAGTTAATCTTTGAACACAGTGTTTATATTTTATTTCAGGTTTGCATTTTAATAAGAACATTTCATTAATTACACAATAATAATGTTCCTCTAATGTATATAATAGAAAGTATATTATTATTATTATATTAAAAAGGTTATTCTTTCTCTGAGTACTATTACTTTCATAGTTATTTATACCTAGTTTATTTCATAAATGTATAGAGAATAGTACTCTGTTATTTATTTCTTATGCTGTCTGTGCTAAATACTTTATAAAAGTTCTCTTGATATTTATTTTATCTTATTATATTACGATATTAGTAAAATAAAATAAAATAGACTACAGACTATCTATGATCTATCTTGTATATATATATATATATATATATATTGTAATATTTATTTAAACTTTTATAAAAGAATAGACGAATAATCTATAGATCTCGTTCGAGCTCAGCTAGATAAAAAAAATAAAAGCAGAAACTAGATAAATTTACAGCTGTAAGCCGATGATAAACTGACTAGTTTTCTTATAGAATTAACTCATAGTTTTGTTATTGCTATTTACAGATTGTTTTCTATACATTCTATAATATATCATCTGGGAAGTAATAACTGTTGAAATAAAAAATTTCTATTCATTCTACTACTACATACTTTAGCTAGTAATTTCTTTTCTCAGTTTCAAATATTATAGTAAATTTTCTGGAATAGAAATTATACAGAAAACCTGTGTACCCATCTGAATCTAGTTCTATTAGTAGAAGAAAATACAGCTTCTTTCCTTATTCTATGATCTAACATAAATGAATTAAATCAAACCCTAACTCTACTTCTTGTACAGAATGCTAAACTTCCCTGTCCGCTCCGTCGCTTGCACTGTCTGCTGGTAGACCTTCTTATGGTTACACTCCTTGTGGGCTCGTCCAAAGCACTACAAGAAGTGCTGTAACCCAAAGGTTTGTTTGCTTCGAGCGTGGTTCGGTGATTATTTCCTGAGGGTTTCGCCATTTGCATGCTTAGTCTCGAACCGTTGAACTGTAGAGAGTTCCTGTTTCTTGGCCTGGCATAAGAGTTCTGGCCCTTGGAATCCAGGCTACTGACATAGGGTTTCATCTTTGTGTTAAGTCTTTAGCAGAGTGTGAAGAGGTGACCGAGCCTAAATAGCTACTGTATTTGAAGTTATTGTTCTCCGTCGTGGTTGGTTGCTTTTATGGTAAATAACTTCCTCCTTTTCGCAGCAGACAAAGATTGCACTTCTCCTTGCTGCTAGTCAGTCTACTGCTCATGGGTGTTCGTATTCCAGTTACAAAGATAGAGGTAAGAAGCTCTGCGTCAATTTATTCATTATCATTTTAACACTGTTTGCCTTAACAAATATTTTATTTTATTTCGAGGTTTTAATATCTTAAATCCTCTTCATTTGCAGGGTCGACCTGTCCTCCTTAGCATGAATGGTGCAAGACCGCGGCGACTGGCTGTTACGGTAAGCCTAGTTTTACCATGGCATCTTCCTCCTTGTTGGTCCTTTAGGGACAGTCAAGGGTTGGTCTTCATGACCTGTAACCCTCGCGGTTTCTTTGGTTAAATAATGACCCTTTTTCTATTGTTTAAGATGGTTAACCCTTTTGTTTTAAAAAAGGGACCTTCGGCTGAGGCCGAGACTGTAATCTTTGCCTTTATTTTGATTACTGTAAAAGAAAATACATATATACATTGTACAGGTTGTGAAGCCTTACTCTATAGATTTGGTTTACGGCCGTGAGTGAGAACACTATGTTAGATTCTTCAGTTAATAGTTTTGTCGTTTACGGTTTTGTGTATATGTACATATAAATGACATAGGCGATACAAGCCTTGCTCTTTAAATTTTGTTGAAGTTGCGAGTTCGTATTCTATAATGTACTCTTTTAGTTTGTTAACCTTGATGTATATTTTTAATGTAGAAAGGGTTCGATCCTAAATCGAACAATATAATAAGTAAAATACTGTATCTTTTGTAGAATGAACCTCTTTTGTTTATAAAAGTACTGCTGTAGAATTATTGGGTTAATTCTTAAGTTGTTAACTATTCGGTTACTTTGATAAACTGAGCACACAGTTACTCTATTTGCTACTTTCCTGTATATTACTGCAGAAGAGTTTTTTTTTTACTCTGTTTTATTATTTTAATTTCCGAAAGCTAGGGTTTTCTGTATCTAAATTTTGTATTAGATTACTTTATTGTACAAGAATTTATAAAGGTCATTAAATAATTTTTGACCTTCAGAATAGAAAGTCTTAGGTTTTAATGAAGTTCTTTATGTTACTGTGAGTTAATGTTTGAACACAGTGTTTATATTTTATTTCAGGTTTGCATTTTAATAAGAACATTTCATTAATTACACAATAATAATGTTCCTCTAATGTATATAATAGAAAGTATATTATTATTATTATATTAAAAAGGTTATTCTTTCCCTGAGTACTATTACTTTCATAGTTATTTATACCTAGTTTATTTCGTAAATGTATAGAGAATAGTACTCTGTTATTTATTTCTTATGCTGTCTGTGCTAAATACTTTATAAAAGTTCTCTTGATATTTATTTTATCTTATTATATTACGATGTTAGTAAAATAAAATAAAACAGTCTACAGACTATCTATGATCTATCTCGTGTATATATATATATATATTGTAATATTTATTTAAAATTTTATAAAAGAATAGACGGATAATGTATAGATCTCGTTCGAGCTCAGCTAGATAAAAAAAATAAAAGTAGAAACTAGATAAATTTACAGCTGTAAGCCGATTATAAACTGACTAGTTTTCTTATAGAATTAACTCATAGTTTTGTTATTGCTATTTACAGATTGTTTCCTATACATTCTATAATATAACATATGGGAAGTAGTAACTGTCGGAAGAAAAACATTTCTATTCATTCTACTACTACATACTTTAGCTAGTAATTTCTTTTCTCAATTTCAAATATTATAGTAAAGTTTCTGGAATAGAAATTATACAGAAAACCTGTGTACCCATCTGAATCTAGTTCTATTAGTAAAAAAAAATACAGCTTCTTTCCCTATTCTATAATCTAACATAAATGACTTAAATCAAACCCTAACTCTACTTCTTGTACAGAATGCTATTGCACTGACAGTTAAACAAATTTATGCATCTTTTTAAACAAACTAACAATTTATCCTATAATTGCATCCTACTATCTTTATTTATAATTTCACTCCTATGCTGGAGAACGGTCTGGTCACTCCAGAGGAGGAAAAACGCAGGTGGGGTTTAATTTCTCATCAAATGATTCTAATTACTGAACAAACTCAGAACACTTTCATGACTAAACCTTCTAAGTCTTTACATCATAAACTGCAACAAATTATTCAATCGTACACAGATATTTAAAACAAAGACTGTTAAATAGCAGAACCTGTTATTGAGCTTGGACAACAACAGTAATGGGAGGCCATTCCTCCCGACCAATTCTTGGAGAGCGCTCAAACAGTGACTCCTCAGGATCCCCGAGCTTGCTCTGGTCTCCCTGGCTGGAACTAGGTGCAACAGTAATCAAGTACCAGTCTTCAGACTTAATACAATCCTGAACTTATCAGTAAGTTCTCCCAGCTTCGCAAGCTGTAATAGACCAAGTTACTACAGTTTTTCTCTCAGAACACCTTCCTTATTGATTTCCCTTTTTCCCCAATGAATTTCCTGAATAACATTCCTCCTGAATGATTCTTCTATGGAAAATATCTGAGCAACCTCAACTCTATTCATTGGGTACTTTCAAAAGATTGCCTAGGTCTTTTTGGGTTAGTTGTCATTTATTGAGCCACCTGCTCTGATCCCACTTTCTTGGGGGATCATGACCCCAATTATAGGGAGGTTGCCACCTGCAACCTAGGAAGTGTTTGAGGATGCTTCCACTTGTCTTTTTCCCTCCACCTAGTTCCTTCCACCAGTTTGACCAGTAACCTCTTATTAACAGCTCTCCCATGCAGTTGTCTCCACTTTTTATTTATTAATAATAAAATATTCAGAATTACATTCCACTTCTTTTGACTCTGCTGAGTCATTAGTTCCTACTTAGCATTAAATTTAACATAATCTCTTAGGAAATCAAATTAAAACAATTAACATTATTTTACAAAATTGGGGTATGTGACACCGAAATTCTTTGTACCCTAGACACACTGGAGAATTATTTTGGCTTCCTTCCAATGGATATCATATGGCTGGTGCATATGTCTTTCTACAACACTTACAACATAAGATAAATCTGGTCTTGTATGTGTAAGATAGAGCAAGCTGCCAACTAGTTCCCTGTAGAGTGTAAAATATACCAATGGAGAATTTCCAAATTCATGCAATTTGATGCTAGAAAGAGAAGGATACTCGTATGCCTTACACTCAGCCATGTTAAACTTATTTATTAGGTATGAAGCATACTTTGGTTGACTCAGCATGATTCCCCTTTCACTTTGCTCAATTTCCAAACCCAAAAATTGCCTTAGCAATCTTAGATCGGTCATGGCAAATTCACTATGTAGAGATGCCTTAATTGAACCAATTGAAGTGGCGTAGCTTCCTGTAATTAGAAGGTAATAAAAATAAAGAATAATAACCTACAAAATACCATCATGTTTCTGCAAATATACATTAGTATCTGATTTGCATCTAGTGAAACCAATAAAGAGCAAAAAAACATCCATTTTAGCATACCAAGCCCCGGGGGCTTGCTTAAGTCCATAGAGTGATTTCTTCAACCTGCAAACAAGTGAAGGATATTCTTGGAAACCTTAAGGTTTATGCATGTAGATCTATTCCTGTAGCTTACCATGTAGTAATTCGCTCTTGACATCCATATGGTGCACTTTCCAACCCTTACTAGTTGCAATTGCTAGAACTAGTCTTATGGAGTCCATCTTTGGAACCAGTGCAAAGGTCTTGGTATAATCCACACCATGGAATTGAGATTAGCCCTTAAAAAATAATATTTCTTTGTATTTAACATATGAGTCATCATCATCAAGTTTGGTTCGAAATATCCACTTGCATTGAATGAGCTTCCTCTTGGGAGGAAGGGGAACCGATTCCCATGTCTCATTCTCTTGGAGAGAATGGAACTCTTCTTACATTACTGTTTGGCATATTGGGTCATTACAAGCTTGCTGATATGTCTTTGGATAAGATCCAATCAGCATATAATAGTTCTCAGCAAGAGCACTTTCACTTGCAAAGGAAGCATTACTAGTTTGAGATCTAGTCTTCCTAGGCTCTTGGGGATTTCCAACTAATTCGCCTACAACTTGTATGATTTTTTCATCCCACTTGGGCCTTAATGGTGAATCATATACAAAAATTTCATCTACATCCATATCATATTCAGGAATACAAAAAAATAGAGCATGAATCATCACTTACATCATCAAATTGTTGAGGAGAAGAGCATTCCCCTGGTGCAAGCTCAAAATATGGTATTGGTTCCTCTTCGAATTGCACACTTATTTCAACAAATGTCTTGAGAGTGGAAGTGTCAAAGTGTTTGTAACCTTTTGTATCCTCACCATACCCAACCATGATTCATTCCTTTCTTTGTGGCTACAATTCCTTCCTCTTTTTAGAAGGGATTCGAGCCCATGCTCCAGATCCAAATATCCTGAAATTTGAGACATTTGGTTTATGGCCAAATCATGCATCATAGGGAGTCTTTCCTTTTACTAATTTGTGGAAGGATCTGTTTTGTCTGTGTGCAGCACAATTAATGGCCTCAGCCCATAGCTTGGGACTTAGATCCCTTTCTTCAATCATGCCAGAGGCCATCTCCTTTAGATATCTATTCTTCCTCTCTGCCACACCATTTTGCTGTGGTGTGTAGGGAGTTGAATGTTGCATTTGGATGACACATTCCTCACAAAGGTACTGTAGTTTTTTGTTGAAATAATCCTTCCCATTATGAGTCTTAAGGATCTTAATCTTATGCCCACTCTGATTCTCTACCAATTCCTTCCAAATCTTCAATTGCTCAAACACTTCAGATTTTAATTTAAGGAAGTACACCCAGCAGAATCTCAAGTAATCATCAATAAATGTAAGTGCATACCTTGATCCACCATATGATGGATTTAGAAGAGGACCATTTAGATATGAATGTACCAACCCAAGTGGTTGCGTGGCTCTCCTTTCCATCCCCTTCTCATAGCTTCGCTCTGGATGCTTCCCAACTACACACCCAATGCAGGCTCCATCTGATGATTTGATTTGTGGAAGTCCTTCCACCATCTCATCTCTGTGTAGTGCTTGGAGGTATTTTTAGTTCATGTGACAAAACCTCTCATGCCATATCTTGGAATTTTCATTGCCAGGTGAGAGAAGATCTTGGTCATTGGAAGCGGGGAGGAAGTTCAAAAACTTGTACATCCTCTCATGGTGGTTTGCATACCCAATTGCAACAACTTGGTTTGATGAGATTTATGCAATGTCTACCATATTTGGAGTGAAGGTCACTCTCTTTTCTTCTCCTGTATGAGTCATTTAATAGACTGAAAACAAATTTCCTGCAAGGTTTGGTACATACAACACATCATTGAAGTAACCATGCTCTAAGTCAATCCTACTAATCCCCTTGTTATGGATTTATGAATCATCCCCCATTCGAGCTACTGGGCCAACATTCAAATGCATGGAGGAGAAGAGCTCTCTTGTGGCTACCATGTGTCTAGAAGCCCCCGAATCAATCATGAAAGATGAGAAATTAGAGGTACCTGCTAACAAAGAATGACATTTCTCCTTGCCATCTAAACTGGAGGTGCCATCCTTCTTCCTTGCGATGTCTGGGACATGGATGTTGTTCTTCTCTAGTAGCTGCGCCATTTGGTCAATGGTTTTCTTCATGCATGAGATTTATGGATGCCATCCCTTGTTGAAATAGGTTCATTTGGTATTCTCTTTTCCCTTTTGTCCTTCTCCTTGGGAGGATTCGAACCCCCACCATTGGATTTGGGTTTTTCTGGTTTCTTCTTCTTTGACAGCTTTGAATTCTTTTCCTTGGGATTTCCCTTGTAGGCATTCGAAACTCCAAGGTCAAGTCTTGATCCTTAGCCTTGATGGTGCCCATTTGGAATAGCTTGTCTTGCTCGTGAGTGAGGGACTCCATGAAGCTAGCTAGACTTGGCATTTTCCAGTTTCAAAGTGTTAACTTGCCAGAATGGAATGTGTTGACAAAGACTAAGAATTATGGTCCCAACTTCGAAAGGATGGACATAATCAACTGGTCCTCTTTCTTCTCAATGCCTTATTTCTTTAGCTGCAACGTAAGTGACTTAAACTTGGCGAAGAATTCCTGGATAGTGTCAAAGTGCACTGGGCTCAGGATGATGAGCTCGTTCTCAAGCTGGTGTCCTCTTAGTTCATTAGTTTTCCCAAAGAGTGTCTCTAGTTTTACCCATAATTAATTGGGGGTTGTTAAACTGTCTATGTGGAACAAAATCTCTCTTGAGATACTCAGGCATAACAATCCATATGCTTCATCCAATCTGTTGAAGTACTTTGGATTTCTCTACAACAGTGTTTGGCTCCACCTCTGTGCCCATGGTAACTCTGTAGAGACCCTTGGATCTCAATTGAATAACCATCTCTTCCTTCCAATTGAATAATTTGAAAGGTGTTATCAATATGTGGGTAGCTTCCATTTCTACCTACGCTAATGGTGATGAAATTGTCGAATGTCCTGCAAAACAACTCAATTTTATCTGGAATTTCTCTAAAAATGTAGCTCAAAATGCTCTAGATTGATCTGCAAATCAATAAAATCCACTCATATCTGATACCATGTGATAATTTTGATCTACATCAAGATCTAGGAGCCTTATAGAAACTCACAAATCAAGTTTGATGCAAAACCAACAAAAAACCATTAAATGAGAAGCAATTTACACATGTAATGTGAACAAAAACAGGTTATACTTTGTCTGTCTAACATAAAAACATGTTATTAACAGGTTTATATTACATCAGAAGTTTTCATGAGGCTTAGGAATCCCAATGTGATTGTACACGTGAAATTGGCCAAATTGGCCTCAAACCCCCCTAAGTGAGCCAACCACGCTCCAAATCATCCCAAATGGCCATGAATTGATGTATGGACATGGATGAGGTGACATGGGGCCATCATAACACTTTGGCATGCATGGGTGTGGAAAAATATATGGGTTAGAGGCTCTAGGTGGCATTAAATGCACCAAATCAACTAAAAAATGGACAAAATCCACCTCTAGCGCTCCTAGTCAACCAAACAGTCCACATTCAATGACTGGGAGTGCACCAGTAATTATGAGGGCATGCATATGGATGGTTTACTGAGTTGGAGTGATCATGTGGGTGTGAATGCACCAATTTAGCTGGTTATTGGTCCAACTAAGCACCCTAAGCCCAAAACCATAGTGTATTAATGCAAAATGCAATAAAATTGATTAAGGAGTTAAACTAAGGTACTAAGGGGTTGTATTACTATTCTAACAGAATCCATCCTATCAATATTAGAACTTGTTTATGATAAGCTTTTCATGAGTGCATGCTTTCAAATAATTGGAATCTTGCATTTTGCTTTCCCATTCAATGAATTGTTCTTGCATAGGAGCTAGGATATTTTTGTTTTCACGATGCAACTCTAACTATTACATTGAAAAATAGTGGGGTTTGTTTGATTTATAGCAACATATTCAAGATTGCAAGTGAGAGAGTAAGGTGTGATTTCCGTATAGCACACCTTGCAAGTGAGAGAGAGTAAGGTGTGATTTCTGTATATTTACTTTAGTTTCCTTGCAGAAGGTCAAATTTCCTATTTTTGAGATCAAGAAAATAAGGATCTTAAAAGAACCATAGACAAGGTTGTTCTAGTGTTACAATTGTAAAATATGGAATTAAATTCTAATATAGAACTCTTTTCTTTACATTTTTTCCTAGTTTTGCCTATATTTTGAATACATATTTAGTCTTAATGATGACCATTTGGACACTAAATATATTTGTTAGAGTCAAATTCTTGTCATATTTATACTTATATATTTTGTCTTCATCGTTCCCGTAGCATGTTCTGCGCACAATTTCTCTAACATGTAACTTTTATCTATCTATCTATCTATNTCATTAGCTAGGTAGGTAGGCTACATAAAAAATAGGAGGTTCACTTTGATCCAACTTGAGAATTAATCTAAGAAATGTCCTCCCTTAGCCTTTGAAGAGTGTGGTTAGGAAGGCTACATAAAAAATAGGATGTTCAAGTTGATCCAACTTGCAAATTGATCTAAGGCATATCCTCCCTTAGCCTATAAAGAGTGTATTCTTTCTTTTATTTTATAGTGAATGAGCTTAATGCACTCCCTTGTCTATCACCCATTATGACTACATACCTATTAATTGTTAGTGGTTAGTAGCAGAAAGTAATAAATATTTCATTTTAGTTTCAAGAGTGTTGGTGAACATGGATCATAAAATATCTTGTCTCATAATTAAAACCCAGGTTTGATTTATTATCCATGAGTTCCAAGGTGGGAAACTCTCAAGGTACTCATATTTCTATATAGAAGGTCATTTTTCTGTGCAATTGTAGTGCGCAGAAGATGATAATAACCAATTATATAAGAAGTCTTTGAATTGGAAGAGATATAAGGATTTTCAAATCTCACAACACGGGGTAGTGTTGATACCAAAGGATGCATAATTAATGTGAACAATGACACATGTTTATGCAGCAGGCATCTAGATTCCTTAAATTGTGCATGGAAAATGTTGTTGTGAAATACATACTACTATATTTGTTGCATATTAGTCCCATCCATTTTTTGTTTTATTTTTTTGTTGATTAATTTTTATAGATGTTTTGCAATAGAATGAATGCTTTCTTGTGGGAAATGAATTTGAGAGTTCAGGCACTCGAGTGAAACATTGTTTGACCTTGGAAAAATTCAGATAAATTCCCACAAAACACACATCTCAACGATATCTTAGTTGCAGTGAATCATAGTGGTTATTTTGAATTTTGTTTAGATTTTGATGACTTGGCCTTTTGCTAATGATAACCTTTTGGTTTTATTTCTCTTATCTTGTCTTTTATTTTCTATATCTCACACTCACTTGAATATTCTAGTTTAAAAAATTTCTAATGATATACTTAGTTGTTCCAACTTCCAACAATTGGGTCATATGGAGTTTCTTTGTTTGATTTATTTAATTTTGTTTGTTTAGGGAATTGATGAAACTCATTTCATATATAACTGATTTCTAAAACCAGTTTACTTTCAATGGTATGAACATAATATGAAAGTTCCTCTATCATACGAAACTTCTTCTAACCTCAAAACTGGATGAGTGAATGCATTAATTACTTCCAATGTTGTTGGTGTTCTGCAAGAAATTACCACAAAGTGTGGTGCAAAGGTATTTATATTAGTCTTTGTAATTGTGATGATGATGATGATGGTTAACGTCCCCTGAGACCAAACTTTGGTCTATCGGACCTAAAGAAGAGAATTAGTTAGTTCGCTTTAAAGTAATATTTCTATGCTCAAAGAGCTTGGAAAGAAGCGTCCCGAGCTTACTATAATTTTGACAGGCTAAAAGGCTAGGCGTGTCGGTATTGCAACAAAGATTATGAAACTGGGATCTAATGTGGGTGTACGCAGGGCACTCTAATAATCATATGTATATAATGATGTATTAGATTCAAAACTTTTAATCTATATATTTTATGCTATTCTACAATTCTTTCTTTTAAATTTGGTTAAAACTGATATGTATTCTGTTAGACTATTGACTTTATTGTTTTACAATTGGAATTTATTTCATTGCTGAATACAACAATCGATCTTAAGTTTTTTGTCGAGGTGAGTTTGTTGTGCACTTCAAGAGATAATAGAATACAAATGCTTAATTGATTTATAATCCTTGATTATAGTTTCTATGGAAACCTAATAATTTGCTTATTCTAGTACCTTTAGAATCTTTTATTGATGTTAATCTGTTGTGTGCTTGAATAGTAAAAATTCAGTGCATAATCACTGAATCTATATTCAAAATTTCCATGTGCATTAAATATTGTGGTTATTCTAATATTGTCTTAATCCATGTGATGTTTAGTGGTGAAAAAGTGGGTGCAGGAATAGGTAGAACCAAGAAGAAATCACAACATCGTGCATATGAAGATGCTCTTAAATAAATTGCAAGTAAGTGCTAGTATTTTTACAGTATCCCTGCTTGTAAACTTCATCGTTTTTTGTTTGCACTAGTCATGCATATTCTATTGGTTTTCGTTGGAGTTTTCCTATCTTGATATATGGCACTAGCAAAGTATTATTCACAAAATACTGAATTATCTTGAGTGTAGTCCATGCTCTTATTAAGATTGAGATTCCACTTATATACTCATTTCATTTTTATGTGTAGGCTCCTTTTTCTCTTGGACTATTCTTTTAGTTTTATGTGGTTTTGTTCCTAGGTATTTTCTTGTTGTGGTTAGCTTAGATATAGGAGCTACTTTTGCACTCCCGCTTTGAATTACATTAATTGTAGTTTTTTAGTCCAAATGACCTAATTTTTTGTTGTCATTAGGTTGGCATTAATATAATAATCTTATATTATCTTATCTATGAAACAAATTGAACTTGAGTATGTGGATTTTCCTATCTTTCATTATCTTAATTTTGTATATGTATGTCTTTTTATTCATTTTTTAAGTGTTAACTTTTTGTGCACATCTGGTGTGAAATTGGCCAAAGTCTATTAGCTAAGAAGTTGCGGGGGAATCCTTGAAGGAAAATGATCTAAATCTCCCTAAGAGTTCATGTTCTAGAAATGATCTAGCTATCAAATGTTGGGAGAAAAAAAATATTAGTTTCAAACTTTATATGATCTTATTTACTTGTAGCATTATTATGAATACATATATTAAATATAAAGTAGTGTTCACTAATAAAAAAAATCCAAAGTAACTCCTTTTCCCAATTCTTAAAGGGCAGTAGCTCAATGGAATAGCACCTGTCTTACAGGCAGGAGGATGGTGGTTCGATTCATCCATGCCTTGTGTACAAAAAACAATGACTAATTATATGACTAGTTAACAACAATCAATGACTAAATAAATGATCAGTTAACATCAATCGATGACTAAATAAATGACCAGTTAACTCCAATTAATGACTAATTAAATGACCAGTTAAATGCAATCAATGACTAAATAAATGACCAATTAACAACAATCAATGACTAAATAAATTACTAATTAACAACAATCAATGACTAAATAAATTACTAATTAACAACAATCAATGACTAAAACAATGACTAAATATATTACCAAACTGACCAACCAGAACAACCAATAAACGACTAAATTTTTTTAGTCATGTATTTAGTCACGTTATAAGTGTCTAGAAATAAATGAATATTAGTCAAGTGACTAAATATAGTCATTTATAGGCATTTGTTAGTAGTTTTTTTAGTCATAAATCCTACTTTTCTACTAGTGTAATGTGGTATTTATTCATCTTTAGATGCAAGAGACAGGCAAGGTTTATCATGAGCCATAGGATGGAGCATACAAGTATCTCAAGACTATAATTGGTTCTTTTATTCCATAGACCCTCATGCCCAGAACATGATGACATCAACTTTTGAACTCTTACATTTATTCTAGATTGGTTGTATTTGATGTTGAGGTACTACCATAATATTTGGGGATGTTGCATATTAAGAATCATGAAAGACACATGCCACTCATAAAATATTCCAAATTGAAATCAATCCTTAAGCACTGATATAAATACTGCTTCTAGGAGAAACCAAAATATTGCTATTGAAATGTTGAAATGGAGGAGACATTTCCATCTCTCCCACACCCAAGAGTTTGCATGTCATCATGCAAATGAAATATGTAGATATAGGATGGAAATCTCCTGTTATTGGGATCCCTGCTAAGCATACTATTTTGATACAGGAAACCTAAAGATGGTGAGACCACTTCTGCAAACAATAATCTGTGACAAGAAAACTTTGAATGCTTTCCAGTCAATAAATTGTAGAGATTTAGGCTTTTCATGATCCGATGTATCATTTAACATATATAAGGAATTGTTTTGAACTTACTGCGTTTGTGAGCTACTTCAGGAAGTAGGAAGAGCTAAAGTGATGAGAAAAATTAGAGAGCACAACTTACAAGATTTCCAGTAATAACATACTCTGCAATGCTTTGCACTATGAAAGATATGTCAGTATTTAGTTTAAAAAATATGCACTTAACATATGAAAAAGGTAGGGAACAAGTATGGAAATAATAACCTGATTTTGTCATGATAATAATTAATTATTATTGGATTATATTGGAAAGAATAGTAGCTATGTTATGAAGGAATGTCATAATCTTATAATGATGGTAATGTTTGTATAGGAGAGGTGATAAAAATTTGGGAAAGGTAATTTTCAATTTAAGACATAAATTCATCATGAATTAGTTACACATTCCAAAAACAAGAATTGATCTTATCATAATTACCTCTATGCGATGAAACCAACCAGTATAAGAATATATGATGACTAATTTCATGATGTTACTTCCAATAGATTACTTGAAACCGATATTTGATGCTGCTGGTGCAGTCCCTGCTTGATTTGAGCTTCATGGATATGATATGATCTTATCTTTGAAAATTATTGCTAACCTAACTTTGGAAAACTGGAAGTCGTAGCTATACTTGCCATTTGTGCCTCATGCTTTTGAATGGACTGTTGGAACAATGAGAGTTGCTAGTTCCAAATATGTCCTATAAATGATCATATCAAAGAGATTCTTATTATTCTAATGACAAAAGGTCTAGATGATCAAGTTATTTACTCTGGTTCTGTAATTATATGTGAAAAGAGAAACACTACCACCATCCCATGGATTTTTCTCGATAATGGGATAGTTGATGCTTGCTGGTTTTTTTAGTTTAAAGGATTCTAAAAAACTTAAAGAAAACTCCATTTACTATCCCCTAGATTTTTTTCGAGCCAAGGCTAGTTCACGCCTATCAATGTTTTCAATTTTAGGGAGTCTGAAAAAATTAAAGAAAAATCCAAGGAGGGTTATACCTTTCCATAATTAGTCCACCAAGTCTGAATAAAGGAATAAACCTTCACTCAACATATGTCTCTCTCATAGTTTAATGAGCACAAGAAGGAACAAAGTAAGCTCAAAATTTATTAGTAGCAAAAATTAATTTTCATTTATTCAACTGAATGGAAATAATTCAAAATTAGAAAAGTAGGAAGATGAAGATTACCTTAATTTCTTACAATATGCATTTGCATTTGCTCTTCTTTTCAAATTTTGGTCAAATATTCAAATTGCGTGTTATTGGAAGTTCTAGTAGTTTTCTTACCAATTTTCCTTCAGCTGCATTTATGAGAAAATATGGAGCTTCTTATTTCTATGTTTCTCACAAATGACAAACTGGGTTTCTCTAATTTTTGGTGAGGATATAGGGAACATCATGAGGCATAATCACACCAAGTTTGAAGAAAACTGTCTACATGGTTTTCAATAAAAACACAAATTGGATATTGGTGATGGTGGCTTGTTTCTCAAAACATTAAAACCAGTTTGACTTGAAAATTATAATATTTGTTCATCTTTCCATAGTGCATATGTTACATCAAAATATTGTCCTCTTGATCCATGTGTCAACCTTTTGCCTAACCCCCAAGTTTCCCTATGCTAAAGTTGATTATTGAGGTTGTTTCTGCCTTTTTTCCCTCTTTAGGAAGGCCGACACATTTTCCCTTCATGCTAGGTGCACCGATGGCACTTTTCCCCTTCATGCTAGGTGCGCTGGTGGCACTCTTTCCCTTATGCAAGGTGTGTCATCTCTCTATCTCCTACTGCTAGGTGCGTCGGTAGCGTTTTGAGGGGAAAAATGAAGCTTCGAGACCCTTCTTGAAGGTGGATGAGGTGGAGGTCTATCCCTATCATTTAGGTGAGGTGAAATTTGGTTCCTAACCTATGGGGAATATCCCTTAGACCCCTCCTCCTAATACTAAACCTACTCTATCCCTTTATCCTTATAAATTGAACCCTCTCTCCATTGTGAAGGGAGGAAGGACCACGGTACTATTATGTTGGTGGAATTTCTAGGTGATCCCTATCATCCTTTGGGAGGCTTGGCTTGGTTTAGATCGTTGGAAGGAAAGTTGCACTGTTAAGGCTAGGTTGTGACACTCCTACTTTATTTAATTCTATGTATATCCTTGACTACATTAATACAAATCATTTTCCATAAACATTGTTGTGTTGATGATGTTTAGAGATTTCTTCCTTAACTGTTATCTTAGATCAATTCATGTTTGGATACGCATGTACTGTTTGCTTTTTTCCACTTTCTCTATAGGTTTTTGCAGCTGGAGATGTGAAGGCTCTGGAGCTTGGATCAACAAAGAGAGAAGATGATTTGCATATTGCAGGAAAGTGATCTATCCGTTAACTTGAATTTCCATTTGATCTAGGAAAGTAGGATGTATTATTACTTGATTTGTTCTAGATCCACTTGGACTAGGGATATCTATCTTGAGTCCACTAGAGTAGATTTATCCAATAACAACATATTTCATTAAAATTTCATGATTGTCTAATTTACGGTTTGCAAGATATGGTCAATTTTTTTTCTCCAATCTGGTACTAAAATTCAAAATCACACCCCATACTACCATGAATGATATTCTATCTTTTCTAAGAGCACTTGAGTTTGTATTTGTACTTATCTAAGCATTGCTGATATTAGATGAATATATGACACTTCTATCTATCCCCCCCCATGCCTTAGACATTGCATGTCCTCATGCATGTGAAGTAGGGACTAAGTATTCTTCATGAAGGCTTATAGAGATGGTGTCCAACAAATTTATGGCATCATATAGATGATGATATAACATTGTGATTATATAGATACTTTAATGATATATTATGCAACACAAATTTCATGGTGTAGCTTCTTCTACAAATAAACTACAAATCCTCTGACCACTAGAAGATAGAAAATCCCATTTTTTTTCTTTCAATCGATTCACAGTTATGATGTCTTTGACCACATATCCAAATTCATAGTAACCTTGAATGAACCTAGGTAAAAGTAATGATAAACAGACCCAAAGTCACCAAAATTTATACCTCTAAAAATAAATTAATTGCATTAAAAAAAACAGAATCATAATAAATAAATATTTCTTAATAACCAACAACAAAAACTCATGTCTATGATTTTGATAAGGAATACCTAAGAGTATCTCTACCAATGAGTAAACTTCTCAATCAAAGGTTGATCTTGTCTTCACACACAGAGGTTAGAATATTCTCATAAAATCCAATATAAGCATCTAAAAAAACCACTTCAACGAGATCCCATAGCATATACATGAAGCTTAAATACCCTCCGATGATGTAGACTATCTTACCAAATCCTAGAATTGGTGCTTGATGGATTACCAAGTCGGGAGATCCGGTATAAAATTGATCCACTATCAATATTGATTGACTACCATAATTGAATATTCCGGTAGTAGGATAGTGTGCTCAAAACGATACTGTGCTACCTTAACTCCTTTGAATACTTCATGTTGATCATGTTAATGGGGCTGTTGGGATGCTTTTTTTTATACTTTTATTGTTGATGGTTTGTAGCTTATAAGACTAATGATAAAAACATAAAGTAAGAGCTATTGTTGGATTGATTCAAGGTGGTGCATGAACTTTAAATGTTGGAGTGTTGATTTTTTATTCGTCGTGAAGGTTAAAAACCACTGTTGAACTAGATTGTATGACCTCTTTTTTATTCACTACATTGTTTTGGAATGGGTTTGATTGAGAAATTGACCACTATTTATGTTATGCTTCTCAATCTTTTCAAAGTAATAGTGCAAATGATGAAAAAATATTAGTAGTCATCACACAAAGCCAAAAAAGTAGATGCATTCTCATAAAACAACAACAAACCTTGCATTGGACTCCTCAACCACAAAACATTGATTTCTCTTATCATAACCATTTCATAGGCATTCAAGAGCCCTAATGAGTGTGTTAAAGGAACATAAGAATCTCCCACCATCATGGATTTTTAGTGCTCTCAAAACCCAAAATTTTCCAAGTTGTTTTGATTCTACAATCAAAGATATTGAAATTGTTCAATCGAGGAAGACCAAAATTCTCAAATCAAAATCTTGAAGGTGCCATGATCTATATGCCTTAAAAAATGTAATAACAGAAATTCAACACTCACAGGAAGCAAGATAATGTATTGCTATGGGTAGCATTTGATATGGATTGATTCCTTCGTTGGACTGAAATAAGTTGCATATATGATTTATGTACAAACACCAACAATAATAGAGATGACACACCACACACAATATACTCATCTATAAGGTGTGGTAGCTCTAGCATATTTTTCCCATGGAATTTTGAGATTTTTGCTTCGACCATTGAATCCATGGACATGAGAAATGGGCATGCGTATACAAATCCAACTTATATAGAGGATATACATAATATGTTTCCAATTGTACTCAGTCTTGCAAGCTTGTTTCTTTGTTATGCCACTCAATTCAATTTTGTTTGTATACCCCCCAACAAAAGAGTATAAATATTCAAATTGCAAAGAAAATGAAGAGTTATACACAAGAGGTTCATATTCACACGCAAAAGATCCAAGGCATGGAGATTTATTTTAATGGAATTATTTAAAAAAATGAGATGGAAGTGGTCTTTGAAGGTGATCCATTCTTATTAGTAAATTAGGTTGATATGCTATGCATAGAGATAAGCTAGCATTTATTAAAATTTATTCATTACCCTATGCTACTTGAGAAAGATGAAGGCATATCCTCAAGTGTAGGAGTAATTCCACTCGAGACATGTGCAATACATGCTTAAAAATACACTCATATCCAAATATTAAAAAATGTACCTTAATGGACATTTGAATATGAGAATCCAGTTGATCTGCTTGATTTGATTCTAAGAAGTATTGAACAAGGAAGCGGTGCTTTGGCCAGATGACTGTATGGAACCATTCTTCAATGTAATCACTACACCCTTGGTTCTCTTCATCATCATTGGTTTGCAAGTCCTCCTTTGTCATGCCCTATGGATCTTTCATCATTTTTCTTGTGCACAAAGGATCCGAGCATAATCTTGCAAGAAACCCTTCTATCTTAGGTTACAATACTTTCTCTCCATTGAATGGTGTCCATGTATCCTTGGTCTCCTTTTCATATATGCAAGAATAATTGGGGAGAACTTCTAGATCTACTTCCTGCTTATGGATATTTGGATCAGTATATCTCTTCCTGATATGTAGGTAGGTTCCCTATGGATGTCAACACATTCTCTTCCTGAGATGTAGAGACCCCAACTACTGCTAGGATTTGAGAGATTCCTTGAAGGAACATTCTTCTCTTCCACACAACTCTTTGGCATGCTTGAAGGCTTCACGCTAGCTGATAGTCCCTATATTTCACGTGGATTAGTGCAAGGGGATATTCTTGGGAAAAATACAACTTCTATGTAAATCAAACTTCAAATTAAATCAAACTTTAACGAAAATAAAGCTCCAAAGCAAAGCATGTACTCAGGAACCCCATGATCTAAGACCTTGTTGTCACTAAGTTCTCGACATGAAGCTTTTCCCTCTTCCATGCATCAAACTGAAATAAAAGAACTAGAAAAAAAATTCACCAATGCATGAAATATAAAGAACTAAAAACCAAATTTACCAATGCATCAATTCACCTAGTGCCACATATTCTAAATCCAATGAAGCAGTGTACCCACTGAAACAAGTTGGTGAGTAGGTTCTTACTTCTCATCTTACTGAACTATCTCCTTGTGTTTTGGGATTTGGACAATTTGTTAGAAAAGCTAATTTAAAAAAAGTTTGTTTGTTAAAATTTCTAAAAAAACAACAATAAAATTCTAACAAGAAATTGAACATCAACTAAGACCTAGTTCTTTGAAACCTCCCCAACAATGGCGCCAAAATGTTGGGAACAATGATTGCTTAATTTTACCTTACATAAATTATCAACTAGGGATATTCGTAAGCTTGTGAGGTGTCGTGCAAAATATATGCAAAATTGGGAATAAATTGACCACACATGCTAACCTACTCAAAAGAAATCCCAAAAAGATTGAATGAATTCACTACGTGTATACCAACAATCACTCTTCAAGTTTTAATAGTTGTGAATTAGGATCCTATTTAATATTATCACAATGTCTAGATAAGGAATCTAGTATTCGGTGTTAAAAGATGAAAACAACAAATAAATCATACTACAACCCTCTAGACAACAATCAATAGACTGTGTGGAATAACACAATATATCCCAATAACTAGCTATTGAATCGACATCAACCTTTTACCAACTACTAGAATTGTCAAGATGTCCAGAAAGCAATCAATATTCGTTTGCTGCCACAGAGAGTTGGTCTAAAGAAATTGTTCATAAAATAAGTCAAGTAGATGAATGATCATAGGTTTAGGTCCAGAGTCAGTTATAAGATTCATATATGGACATTTATAAGATTCATATATGGACGTCTCATGTTTATGACCTTTCAACTATTGGAACACCAAGCATACGGGGATCCTATTAAAGTTTTAGAAAGCATGTAAAGTAAATCCAAGCATTCATCATTAACCTATAGAATTCAAATTAAATATGTGAAACTAGAAATTCTTTATCACATTTAAATGATAAAGCAAAATAACATATCTACAATGAAATCATAATCATGCCAAGAAAACCTGTATTGAAATAACCTAAAATAGAATGCAAACACCAATCCAATTTGATATATACCTTGAGCAGTATATAAATGCATAAAACAAACTTGCGCAAATTAAACCTACGATCTAAGTTTGCAAGTGAAACTCAGAACACGACGCCCTCCTTCCTGAGCACATTGTCTGTAAAATATGATCACAACTGAACCATAAATAACATGATTGTATTAATTAAAATATCATTACAGAGTTTTCCCATCCAAACTTCCATCAACGATATTGAGACTATGTTATATAATCTATGATTACAAAGAACAGATCCGAAATGCATGGATCTCCAAAGTCTAATCCCCAACTTGTGAAGGCATACATAGAAAATGTGATGATGACAAAAGATAATATTTCATGATTTGGAACCATGAAATCGTGGTTGGGAATCCAAATAAAATATTGTTCCAAAAGAGATTACTAAATATCATGTGAATGATGCTTAGAACATGTTCCACATAATCAAGATCCAATTTATCAAAAATGTCTCAGCCAATGAATTACTTCCACCTTTACAGTTCCCGTAAAACACGTCTCTGCAATTCCGGTAACCAATAGTTTCTAATTCTGGTAGCCGATAGTTTCCAATTCCTGTAGCCAATAATATATCTTTTTTCTAGTACTACTCAATTTTTGACTGTTCTAGTAACACATATAGGATTCCAGTAATAATTGGGGTCTTGTAGAATATATAGAGTGGCTACAAAATCCAGAGATAATTAGCTAAAACCATTCTCTTTCTGAAATGTGTATGAAAGCATAATAAGCCAAGCATAATTGTGGATAATTACCTTATTTAGATTTTATGGTATTCATATTATGAAAGTGGTAAGTATAATAATAAAAGGGAAGTAAGATGACGAGTAAAATGGATAGATTTAAGTAAGAAAGAGTTGTCCAGTAAGTGCAAAATTTATCAAAACTAAGACCCAACAATGCTTGGAGAGAAATGGTTTTAATTGTTTTGCAATAATATTTGAAATGAATTTGTATACCATATCATATAAGGTTATATCGGTCTATACTCATTGAAAGAACCTTGATGAGAACATTTAGGAATAAGGGCTATAAACACAGAGTTCGTAGCTCCAAAACTCTCCCATAGATTTTGGACTCCTCCACCACTGCTAAGATATTCAGTCCAGTCACATCAAGGGATTTGAACCCTTGAGTGCTCGATAGATCTAAAGTTAATATAGATCTAGACTAGTATTTATGTTTCCCGAATATATATATATATATATATATATATATATATATATATATTGGTAAGAAACTTTATTTTTATTTTTTGTGTGACCACATCATATGTTTTTTTGTATTATATTAATTACGTTTTGTTGGTTGTGGAGCTCGATTATTATTTTAGTCATGTTTGAACTCCCAGATGATGAACATAAGGGGGGTTTGAGGGCCTCATTGAGGCCCCTAGCCTAAGGGTTTGAGGGCGGGAGCCCCCAAGAAATTTTTTTGGGCCATGTTTTGGTCCATTTTTTGGCCATTGAAATGTGGTGAAAATTGCCTTGTAAAATGTTGCAATTTCATAGTCAATATGAGCCATTCATTAGATCTCGGATACGATGATAGAAATTATGTTAGGGATTTTATCCCTAGAAGGAAAAACTAATTTGTATGAGGAATTGTATTACGATTGTGTATTGTATTGTGAAAAGATGAGACAATGAAAGAGAGAAAACAAGAAGTTGCTGTTAATCCCGGTTTTGTCACTATTCTCGGCTTGTAATTTACTCTTTTGGCATCTATTTTGTCACCTTTTTGACATATTTCTTGTCATACAACCTTCCATTCAGCCCCAGGTATGAACACATTTGGAATTTATGCAAGTCTTGGGTTATTTCTATTATTTCATGATTTTACTAAGCAATTATGTTATAATTGGAAATATGTCTGATATATGAATTTGTTTTGCAGATCCTAGTCTTTACATGAGCTAACATTGGGCACACATTGAATCTATATATGTGCATAGCATATCCAGCTTTCCATTCAGCCTCCCGATAAGCCCACGCGCTGTTAGTCGGCATCTTCCTAAGTGATTAAAGTACAAAACGGTCTTCAGCTGTTCTGTTTTCCACATGTTTGATGTTATGACGGTCCTTGCTCTGAGAAGGCTTGCCATCCTGCTTTCTCCGTTCAACACCATGATCCAAGGCCACACCCACAAGAATCTATACACCTTAGGATGCGTGAAGAGAACCAATGCACGAGAGAGTAGGAGGAAGACTACGCACTGTTGTGTGGTTATTTGTTTGCCATAAAGATCGACTATTTTAGGAGTGGTCGACCACTGAAAGGGTGGACTTGCTCATCCTTGTAAAAATTATATATAGTATCCTCCAAGCGAGAGGAGTTAGCTAGTTTGTAATATATTAGTCGGCATTAGGAGGGAAGCTCTGTAAAAACTCTGTTCTGCATGTTAATATAAGTTCTATTTTTGCTGCGTATACATGTTCTTGTTCCTGTGAGTGATTGATTAACATGCCACCCTGGTTGTTGAGAGGGCCCCTCAACAACCAGTGGTCTCCATTTCCGTGTGTGTTCTTGTTATTTTCTTTCTCCCAGATAAGTAGCTTCTATTTCTGTTTTGTTTATTCAAATTGGTTTCCTGTTATTTGAAATTGTTCATTTCTTTGTTTCATGTAGCATATATTCCATTACGAGTAATGCTTGTTTTGTTAGTATAGTTTCTATTTCTTGAATTAAAGTAATCGATCGCACACATAGTTTATCTCTAGTTTCCTTTCCAGTCTTTCTTCCAGCTTGTGGTTTAATTTTATATTGATAATTACATAGAGTTGGATTGGTTTCATATCTTAGATTCAGTTTACAGTAGGTTTAGTTCTGTTAATTCTCATTTTGTTGTAGATTTAATTTGGTTATACCTTATTTATTTCATAATGCAATAGACAATAGTTTCTCTGTAATCATCAATTAGCATAAGTCATTCCATTGTTACTTCAATTACTGAATATGATCAATTACTGTCCTTTATGCATCTTATTCTCATGTACACAAAATCAGCTGATATTTAGATCATTTAGGCCAATTATTTCTTAATTTCCATCATTTTCCTCATATGGACTGTCATTCATACCATCTGTTCAGTCTGCCATTCAGCCCTTCGTCCAACCTTTAATATTTCCCTTTCTGTCTTAAACCTGTTTAAAGTTCCGTTTCTTCGGATTTTGAATTATGTTTTGTTTGTAATTATACAATGGTTATATCTATAATTAGGACCTTAGTCTAGATCATTTAAATTATATATTAAGTTCCATCCCTATCTTTCACTTCCTTTTTACCTTAGTATGTGTTGAATTGTGTTTTGTCTCATCTCTTTTGTTTCTGATTCTTTTTCATTCACTATTTTTGTAACGTTTGGTAATTATATCTCTAGCTTAGTCTAATTTATATTTGTGTATATTGAATCTAGGGTTAAACATGTTAATTTCTAGAGAAACACACCAGTACTTTGTAAATTGATCATAGAATAGGACCTGTTTTCTTCACTGTGTGGATACTGGAAAGTTTCATAGAATAGGATTTAGAGAGGACATCTCTATTAAGTTTTCTACTTTCTTCTTTTATTAAGTTTTTTACTTGCTTCTTTTATTAAGTTTTAGACTTGTTTCTAAGTCATATTTTCCTAACACATGTTTCATATAAGAAAACTATACCTTTAACTTTCAAGTAATCACTAAAAGAGTTTTGTTTCTTAATTAATAGGTTAGTTGTTCATAATATTCTTTTCTATTAAAGTCATTTTCTTATGGAATAAATCACAATGTTTACTATCACCTGTAATTGGACACTACTTAGTTTTCATATATTTGTGGAATTTACGTTAGATCTAATTCCATTCCGGTTCTTTACTTCTTTCGAGAGCCATTTTGATACACCTCCTTCTCCAGTACCGATAACCATGAATGCATATCCTCAGAACAATCAAGGAGAATGGAGCTAGATAAATTGGTTCAATCACTGCGTATTTGTCAAAGCGCATGTATAGTTTAGTTATTAGGTTTCTTATATCAATTAAATAATCATAATATTGTATTACATAACATAATCTTTCGTAAGAGTTCTAATTTGTTCCAAACCTTTCTAATTCACAGATTGAGAAGCAGAATAGTTAGTACACTGTAAAGAAGTAGTTTACTTTCTTAGAATAGTGTTATTTATAAAATACGTAGTTTATGGTTGATAGAGTAGAGTAGTATAACTTGATACTGCTCTAATCTAGTACATGTATCACAACCTAATTACCTTAGTAGTTGAATTTCTAGAGTTTGACTCAGTTTTTCATTTTGAAATATCTTTCGATCTTTTCTTTATTAAAATATTTCCACAACACCTTAGGAACCTTTCTACCTTCGCATGTATTTTGTATCAGCTCTAAGATTACAAACCTTAGTTGATAATTGAATATTTGGTGAATTAATTAAGACATTATAACACCCAACATATTTGGTGCTATTGCCAGGGAGTTGTTATGTAAGGTAGAATAAGTAGAATCCCCTTATGAATTTTAGCAATAGGCTGGTGGTGGGGGAACGGTAAGATAAGAGGTAAGAACTTGCACATCTGTTATAACATGCTCCCCCAAATCCAACAGTAATAATGGTATTATAGGATTTCTTTTTAGTTTAAATTTTCATTAACAAACTTAGAGATTCGAGGGGTAGATATGTTAGAACTAGCTCCCAAAACATTGTTAAAATTCCTACTAACCTTTATGGAGGACGAAATAGCCCAACCACTAACTCAACAGAAAGGTATCAGAGAACCCACATAGGAAGTAGTTCTACTTGGAAACCTAAAGACTTTATAGGAGAAACCATAGATGGTGAATAAATCCTGGTAGGAAATCCTAAAGACCCCATTTCTGAAGAAGTCCAAGAGGGTCAGCCATTGGAAATCCTCAACCCTCCACTAGTGCAAAAACCAAATGATACAACTATCTCATTAGTAGGGGATCCTAAATTTGTTAATTTCATTGATCCTGCCCAAGTACAAGCTATCTTTAGTAGCTGAACAAATACTATTATTTCATAGATTGAAACCTCCACAGTAGTACCTACCATCCCTATATAACTTAACAAAAACATAGTTGATCATAGGAATATCTCCCCCAAAAATGAACATTGGGATGCCCCTTTATCACCTCGAAAGGAGCCTCCTAGGTACACACTCTTTAGGAATCAAACCTACATGGAGAAACAGGGAGAGAATGAAGATCATGACGAGGTTAGAAATGATGAAGGGGAAGGAGAAAATTGAACTGAGACTACCTTCAGGTTCCCTATTTTAGACACTGCATAAGATGTAAATATGAAGAACATCCCTCCTTCCTCCTTACCTAATTTTTATGGGAAGAGTAATGAAGACCAGGACACATTTTTGTTCAAGTTTGACAATCTCTATAGAAATTATAACTATCTACAAGAAGATCACAAACTAAAACTTTTCCCTTCTACATTGAAAGACTCTGCTTTAAGATGGTTCATGGGATTAGGAGAATATAGTATCAGGACTTGGGAAGATATTAAAACTACATTCTTGCCGAAATATCAAGAGTATTGCAAACCCAAAGACTCTCGAAACGATATTTTTAAGATACAACAACTCGAAGACGAGAGCTTGGAAGACTATCTCGAAAGATTTATTTATACATTACATAAATCTAAACATAATGACCTTCAAGAATATGCAGTACGGACACTCTTCCTTAAAGGGATCTTAGAAGACTTGGTAGAAATCCTTAATCTCATGGCATCTGGCGATGTCTCCCACAAATCCTTCACACAGATTGGGGAGACATATAGAAATTAATCTAGAAGTAGGGGGAAAGTTGGGAGAAATATTCGAGAGCCTTACAATATAAATCTAAAAGAAATACTCCCAGTTCAGGAGGAGTCACAAGGATAGAGTTAGGAAACCTATTGGAAAATTTCAAAAATGATATTTTAGGAGCAATGGGTTCCCAACTAGATGCGTTACAAGCTAAGAAAAGGAAAGAAGAGGAATGTGCAAAGATGAGCATTTTCTATCCAAGATGCAGAACTAAACATCCCCAATGGGAATGCCCATTAAATAACATCTCCGTATGTCATATTTGTACGGAGGAGCATCTAATAGATGATTTCCCATCGTAACCAGGGTTACAAGCCATATATAAAAGTGGGGACATTGGCGAAACCTCGAGGAGGCCTCCTTGGAAAACAAGGGACCCACCAAAATATCAGAATTTGTCACCACAACCCCCACCTTATTACCAACCCTACCAACCACATGAATAGAGGAACACTACAAGTTGGAAACATTGGCCACCCTAGTATCCTCATCCACCTCATTTTACTCAACAATAGTATTGTCCATAGGGGTGGAGGGGATGGTCCTACCCCCAGTCACTTCCTGTCTTTACATCTAATCATAATTATCCTCAACAATAAGCTAATACCCAATAATTTTTACCAGGATTTGTGTCTCCAGTCCCTCTTATTACACAACAACCTCATCATTTCCATAATACAAACCCTCCATGGCCTACATTGTTACTTGCACAACCGATACCTAATACAAATAATAAGCCATCTCAAGCTCTTAACAACATTGAGTTGCAAACTATTCCATCCTACATTATTTCGACTATACATGTACATGAGATACAATCACGATTTGGAAGAATTGTGAATGACAGACCCAAGCCATCAGTCATCATTCATGAATAGAATGAAGAGGTAGAAGACCCTAATGAAGTCATGAATGATACTATTTTGTAGGGTGTGCCAAAGATTCTAGTGCATACCCATCCTCAGCAATAACCAACTCAAGAACAAAGAATCCTTCCATTTTTGGAATGATTAGCAATATAAAAACCTGTAATCCATCCTGAGTACGATATTTTGAATGAATTAAAAAGTGTCTATGTCAAGATCCCTCTATTATAAGCTATTAAGGATATACCAATTTATAGTAAGGTAATAAAGGAAATTTGCATTAAGAAACCAATAAATAAACAAAAATAGCCCCCCACCATTCATGTTATAGGAGAAATGTCTGAATGTATGACTGACCAATCTAGAATTGCAAAGTATACAAATCCATAGCCCCCCACCTTATTACCAACCCTACCAACCACCTCAACAGAGGAACACTACAAGTTGGTAGCATTAGCCACCATAGTATCCTCGTCCTCCTCATTTTACTCAACAACAATATTGTCCATAGGGGTGGAGGGGACAGTCCTACCCCTAGTCATTTCCTATCTCTACATCTAATCATACTTATCCTCAACATTCAGCTAATACCTAACAATTATTATTAGGATTTGTGCCTCCAGTCCCCCTTATTACACAACAACCTCATCATTTCTAGAATACAAACCCTTCACGGTCTACATTGTTACCTGCACAATCGATACCTAATCCAAATAATAAGCCATCTCAATTTGTTAACAACATTGAGTTGCAAACTCTTCCATCCTACGTTATTTTGACTGTACCTATACCACAATAGATAGAGTAACCACAGAAATCAATGCCTTCCCATATGCAAGAGAAATAAACATCTAACACTAAAGGATCTCGAAACATACCTTATTTCGGATGGTTGATGTAGATCCCCATTGAGCTTTTCCAATCCCACTTGTGTTATTAATTTGCTCTCTCAACAATCAACAAACAAAACAAGCATGCTATATAATGGTGTTAGACCTACTCTAGCATATATAATCAATAATGTATAAGCAATTAAAAGCATCCATGGATTCAATATTCATTTAAATGCACATCATTGGACAGAAAAATATATTTCTATTAATATAAAAAAGAGATTACAAGAATGACAACCTCTGTCGGCATGTCTACGAACCGGAGAAAATGAGTCCTCCACCTAGGGCTCCACCACTTC
Organism: Pseudotsuga menziesii; assembly: GCA_001517045.1. Taxonomy (NCBI): domain Eukaryota; kingdom Viridiplantae; phylum Streptophyta; class Pinopsida; order Pinales; family Pinaceae; genus Pseudotsuga; species Pseudotsuga menziesii. The sequence goes on from LPNX010121665.1 coordinate 49,069, forward strand.
AATCCTCCATCTCTCGATAGCAAGCTCACAAGCAAAGGAAAGCTTGGGAAGAACACAAAGTGCTCCAAGGGACAAAGGGATGCAAACTCAAGTATAATCAAGCTACGACAATAATGGACTATAGTTTTCTTGCTCTTCAATTCCTCTCCTTTCAATGTATCCAAAGGGTTCCTTATATAGTGCTTCAATGGGGTAATGGAAGGTCAAATCCGAGTGATCTCAAGGAATATGGATGGCTAAGAGACAAGTGACTCGGATCCACATCAAGGAAAACTCCAAAACTATTTGGCCTTTTGCACACATCCTGATGTACACGGATTTAAGGGTCATATCCGAGTATATACACGAGAAAGGGTTTAAAAGTCACGTATGGAAAATAATGCATGCTTTTAGGGATGATATTGGAAACATCAAAGGTACAAAAATGGTCCATGGGGTCCAAAGAGTCTGCAGAGGGACAGGGAAGGCCATAAATATGTGATCTACCATGTGTGGTAAAATCAGTTGTAACAAATGCCCCCTAATGTGTGAGGTTAGAGGGGTGATATGATGGCCTAAATACATTATAATTCCATCCCAGAAGTGGAGTGATGAAGAACCAGGTGGAAGAACCAGCCATCCAACAATAGAGTACAAATATCTCTGGATATGACTGCAAGTACATACAATAGTCCCAGTTACATAAGAGTACAATGACCATAAATAGGCATGATACAAAATATGACATGTGTGGTCATCGCCACGTATAATATAGATAGATCAGAATCTCCATGATGAAGATATACAAAGGATCATGATCTCCATGAAAGCTGAAGATATATAATGGATCAAGATCTCCATAATGGCTGAAGATATCTGACATACACTGGATTCAAGTCACGAGAGCTGAAATCTCATGAACACTGGCATGATCAAGGAGGTAGCATATCTGAAATGCCACCAATCTAGAAGGTCTTCTACACAATCCACTATGAGTACATGTCCTACTATGTGAAGAGAGGTGTTGAGGTCGAACATAGTAGTCCATTGTCTGATTACTGATCATTGATGTATACCATTAACAGACGCGGGATCACCCACCGATAATGAAAATGGGAATCGAGGTACTAGAGTGCAAACTAATGAGTGTGAATAAATGTGTTGAGGTCGAAAACTTGAAAGGATCCATCGATCAGGGGAAATTGATGTATTCCCAAAACCGTCGACGGCGAGAGAAACTGCCACTGATGACTGCAAGTTTCAAGGCACTCAGACTGACTCTAGATTCCTATCCCAGAATAAATGATCTGAAGTTGATGGGATGAAATCTGCTGGAAGGAGGGCATTAAGGCATCCCCCATCATCCAACATGAGGTACTCAGCAAAGCTGTATAATGTGGAAGGACTCGATCATAATGTGCATGAACTAGTACTAGTACCAGGAATGGCCGACATGCAAAGTCAAGAAAATTGAGGAATAGCTGACTCAGGCTTCAATTTCCTTCAAACAAGAGCATAAAGGAAAATGGTGACTAAATGTAGGAAGCATAGAATCAATATATAGAACTAGGACATCTCTGCAACATAGGAGGCATCGACAGAGGCTCCATAGGGACTGGAAGCTTAACTAGTCGATGGAGATAAACACAGAGAAATGAGTACAGCTCCTAAAGTCAAACTATTAACCCAACCAATGGATGTGATATACAGTTCTCTGTTCGAAGGCAACACGACATTACTGCTACCAAAGATAACATCTTTTCCTGTCCAGCTTTTTGGTTTTTTGGTTTTTTTGGACTTTTTTCAGATATTTTGAAAATCTTGAAAAAGAATAAAAGTGCTTTATAGTTACATACTAGGAGGAGATGAGTGTCAAGGGGCAAACAAAATAGTTCCAAGCAGCGGAACATACCTATGCTCAATGCAAGGACACATGTGTAGGATAACAACACTTGGGGGAAAGTCCCCTCTTGGAAAAAATGGGGAATCAAGTTGCAAAATATATATAAAAATGGCTTTGCGTGGCTTAGACATGAGACAAGCTCGGGCTATATGGCTAATAATCAAAGTCAGGGAAGCCAGCATAAGGCTCAATAAGGCAGGAAAAACTCATGATAATGCAATTACAACTTGACATAAGGGAGTCCTGGGGAAAAGGCCAGCAAAAAAGATCAAGAGGAGTATGAGGCTCTTGCGTAAAGTCATGGTGGTACTATACAAAGGACTCCCACACCCTAAAGGAAAAATGTCGGCATGGGAACCAAATGAAAAATAGGAGCTAACTAGGGTACCCATGTATGGTCAAGCTCTATCATTCACATCATGTCACTTCTAAAAGCAACAAAAGGGTTCTGTGACAAGATAGAATGGGTTCGTACCGAAGGTTATAATGAAACAATCATAAGGTCATGCAAAGTGCAAACGGATGTGAAACCTAACCTATATGCTAGTTTAGACATAATACCTGAAATCGGCACGAACGGGTGAAAACTACGGTTAAACCGCACTCAAAATGGACTCCTACATCATCAAATTAGTCCAAAATGGTCAAAAACAGTAAAAAACTATAGAAAGTGGGTAAAAAATTTCAAAAATTAAAAAAAATTTCTATAAATAGTAAAAAATTCAAAAATTCCATATCATTTGAAATTTTTACCCATTTGAGCTCAAAACTTCCAACGCGAATTCCAAGAGCATCGTCCAACGAAATTCGACACCGGTTGTTCCAGGTAACTCCTCATGTCCTCCTCTTTCTATTTCATGCAAATTTTTTCAGTTTCCACTGTCCAATTCATTTTGTATGCCATCCTAAAGTATGCATTTCGAGCCATGCGGATATTGGAGGTTTTTCCGCGTATAGGGTTGGCCATAAGCGGAAAAACTGCCCAAAACCGTGTACATACGCGGCTGTTTTGCAAATAGTCACGTATGCAGCCGCAATGAGGATTTCTAAGGCCAATACTAAGAAAAAGTCTTGTTTTTTGTGCAGGATGGTTCTAGAATGGAGAGAGGGAACATGGTGATGTAGAAGAGGCAGTGCAAGGTGACTTAATGGATCAACAAGATTTGTGTGCATGCGGTTTGTATAAGTTTTGGTGTCTTGGAAGCCTGGGGACCAAACCTAGACTCCTGCAGATGCTAGTGGATTACTGGGATCCAGACTCCGAGTCTTTTCACATTGATGGGATGTCACTCAATATAGAGATTGAGGACATATACTTTATCACTGTATTATCCCGATGAGGAGAGGTGGTAAATCTATGATCTCACGGGCTAGGAGGTGGCTTGACTATTGATGAGTACATTGTCGTGTACTACTTTTCAGACATAGAAAAGGTTGGGAGTCAAATCCCGACAAACTCGATCTAGGTGTTGGGATCGAAGGCCATACTATTGGCACTCGGCATGATAGCAAGACTAGCTTCACTCCACCAGGCCTCGTGGCCATTGATGTTCTATGCTGTGGAGTGTATGACTGGAGCACTGCGTTATTGAGAAACATGAAGCAGCAACTCAATGACTCCAAGATGGGTAGGGTGAGAAACTTCATTTTCGGCAGCATACTGAGCATGTTCTTTCTTGAGCATGCATCGGGGATAAGCCCTAGAGTGTACATTCCTCCACACAGAGTTCAAGATATGGCCCAATGACATTGGAAAAATATTATGCGTAGACTGGGCAGAGGTAGGGTGGCTAACCCCTACCCAGTGGACTTCTTTCCATGGTGGCGGAGGCAGATCATAGCCATCGATGACTACCCCTATGTAGGGATATATTTCTGTGGAGATCCGGATATGTCTCTACCACCAGGAGCGGCATATGGTGACTTAGGTAACGAATCCCAAATCCTCTTTTTAATTTTTTGAATTATTAATTTTTATTTATTTATATTTTTTGATATATTGACTCAAAAGACATGTTTTGGTGTGACGAAGCATAGTGACAACCTGTCATGTGTATGCATATGTTGGACCACGGTGACCGAATGGTTTCCCTTGTTATAGACAGAGGGGAAGAGGAGATGACATCATGGGTGTGGATGCAGAGCGGACGCTCCAAAGCATCCATACAAACTTCGTACGCTTGACACACAGGGTACCCATGGCATAAGATGAGGACTTTCCTGAGGCCATGCATATCCAGGTGGTTGGCTTACCACGGACATGGGTTTGATTATTTCGATGGCTAGCTAGAGCCGTGGTGTGCTACCACGATCAGAACCCCCCTCCTCCTCTTTAGGCTTAGAGACTTGAGAGTATTTCTTTTTGTACTACCGTGTATTATATTTTGGTGGCTTGGAAGCCCCAATTTTGTATTATGACACTTATGTATTATGATGTCACATTTTGGATGTTAATGAAAAACTTTTATGATGATCGATTTTATTTATTTACATGTGCGCAAAAATGTATGTTTGTGATATACTTATGGTCTATGAGACAAATAGCAATCTAACACATAGTTAGCATATGAGTCAGCAACTTGATTAAAAATTCTTGAAACATGAATGTATGTTATATTTTCAAATTGTCATTCTAGCAATCTCACACGTAAGAATATTCATAATAAAATTAGATCCCTAATATGATATGAGCCATTAAGCTGTGAAACCACTAACTGTGAATCAAGACGTACCTCAAGAGAGAGAACACCATGGAAATGGCATCCCACAATAACTCAATAACAACACTATATTCAGCAACATTGTTCGAAGAAGGCCATAAACATATGCCTCCTGAAGACAATACTTGACCCGTAGGAGTATAAATCACCCAAGTAGCCGAGGCTGAGTTTTGAGTGTGACGGCTAGCACCATCAGTGAATCCTATGTAAACAGAAGACTCCATCGACATCTGCCATAAGAAATGGAATATAATCAAGAAACCCGATCACCATAAGAAAACTTAACTATGAAACTCAAAAACAGTACAATAATATACAACAATCAGCCCTAGCTAAAGATCATGCATAGTATTTTTTAAGATAGAGCCCATTTCTAGGCTTCGCCAAGGCTGTCCCTTCATAATCCACTAGATCATAGGCGCCCTTCTCTAACACACGTTTGACGACGTAAGGACCATGCCACATGGGATTAAACTTCCCCACCCCCAAGGGTTCTTTAGTTTGATCCCACGAAAGGACCAAATCACCTTCACTAAACCTCCTTGAACGGACAAAATTATCATATTGGACCTTGATGCAATGCTTATTTACTTCTAGAGACACTAAGGCATCTCAACACTTCTCATCAAGTTGCTCTAAGTGGACCAAATGTTCCTCCAATGCAGAGGTGTCTGGTAAAGTATCTATATGTAACTTCAACGAAGGGATTTCGCATTCAACTGGCAAGACAGACTCCACCCCATGCACAAGCTGATATGGAGAGAAACCGGTGGCTACCTTAACCATAGTTCTATAGGCCCACAAAGTAGGATATAACATGATATGCCAATTTGTCTTGCTTTGTGCAATGGTTCATTGTAGAATGCTTTTAAGTGACTTATTCACTGCTTCAACCTGTCCATTCGCCTGAGGGTAATAAGAAGAGGAATGCTCCTACTTATACCCTAACTTTGAAGCTAACTCTTCCATCATTCTATTCTGAAAGTGCCTACCATGGTTAGTGACAAGATCTTTCGGAATGCCAAACTGAGTAATAATTTGGTTGAAAACAAAATGTGTGACTGTCTCACTGTCGGATTTAATAGTGGGCATATCCTCTGCCCATTTTGTGAAAAAATCAATAGCCACTATAATGTGATGATGACCCCCAGTTGAAGCTGGGTTGCAATCCATAAAGTCAAGTCCCCACTTGGTGAAGGGACTGGCGGTGATAATAGGATGTAACGTGGCTGTATGTGAGCGCATATTGCATGCAAACACCTAGCAAGGGTGGCACTTCTTGACTGCATTAACACAATATTTGAAGATCAACGGAAAAAAATACCCTACTCTCAAGATTTTTTGGGATGTAGAAAGCCCAGATAAATGACCACCATGCGCCCCTCCATGGAAATCATTCAGCACAACCTCAGCCTCATCAAGGGTTAAACAACGACGTAAAATGGAATCTACCCCACGGTGGTACAAAGTGTTATCCACTATAAGGTAGTTCTTAGCTACATGACGTAATCATCGTCGCTCATCCCGTGAAAGGTGAGTAGGGACCTTCAATGTTTGCAAATATACAATGATATCCCCGTACCATGGGTCCAAAATTGAGATAAGGAAAATATGCTCATCGACAAATGTATCCTCATAAACCTCCTCATCCTCTAAACTTGGAAAATCATACATGAGCTCCACAAAGATCAACGATTTTTTTGATTTCATCGAAACGGATTCGAGATCGAACTTTTGCAAAATAACAATCCATTTATTGTGTTTTCCCCCAATCATCATTCTAGTGAGGACGAACTGCAATAGATTGATATGAGCTACAACCAAAGTTCGGCGAAGGAGAATGTAATGTCTCAATCTATGAACCGCATGAACGGTGGCCAAGGCAAGTTTATCCACATGGGAATAATGGATTTCCGCATCAATAAGGTTTCAGCTAAAATAATATATGACATTCTCATGGAGCTCCTCATCCTCCTAAACCAAAACCATACCAACCGTCTCCATGGATGCGGCCACATAAATAAAGAAATCACGACTATAGTTAGGTGGAATAAGCATGGGGGCTAATGCTAAGGATTTCTTAAGAGCATCAGAGGACTCCTGGGCTCGCTCATCCTAGAAAAAAGGAGTGTCCTTCTTTACAAGACGCATAAAGCCTTTATTCAAATTAGCAAAATTAACCACGAATCTCCGCAAGAAATATGCCATTCCTTGCAAACACTAAAGATGTCTAATATTATGTGGGGGAGACAATTGAAGTATTGCCTCAACCTTTAAGGGATCGACTCTTATACCCTCCTTGGATACGACGGACCCTAGCAAGTGACCAACAATCACGCAAAAGATGCACTTATGAGGATTTAACCTAACTTGGTAATGGCATCATCTTTCAAAGACTAATCTCAAATGGTATGGATGACTCACTCTCAAATGAGAATGAGTAGCAAGATCATCCAAATACACTTCGATAATCATTTTGAGATCATGAAAAATTAAGGCCATAGCCCGTTGAAATGTAGCTCTGACGTTTTTAAGGCCGAAAGGCATCTTTCGATATGAAAAAGTACCCCAAGGACAAATAAATGCAGTCTTATGTTGATCCTCGGGTTTGATTTGAATATGATTATATCCGGAAAAACCATCCATGAAGGAGAATACCTCGCATCCTGCACACTCATCCAAAATTTGATCAATAAATGGTGTGGGAAAATTATCCTTAGGACAAGCACGATTTAAATCACAGAAATCGGCATATACAGATCGCTCCTTCTTCTTATCAACCGAAATGGGATTCAAAACCCACTCCATCAGGGGAATGGGATTGATAAAACCAGCTTTCAACAGTTTCTCTATCTCAGCCTTAATGGTGGGTTCCTTTCTAGGATTCACTGCACGTAAACGTTGTCGAACCGGCTTCGCATTTGGATAGGTCTTAATCTAATGTTCGAAAAGATGAGGGTCGATACCTAGCATTTCCTCATATGACCAAGCAAATATTTCACGAAACTCTTTAAATAGCTCGTTATACTCCTTGATCTCATCACGGGAACAATCCGCCCCAATGTAGATGTTCTCAACTTTTCCAGGATCATGGGAAATATTGATAGGAATAGTAGGGGATAAATTCACCATGTTCCCATCGACCATCTAACCAAGAGAGCTCAATGGAACCATAGAACTACCAATCTTCTCGCTAAGAATCTCCCTAAATTCATCATGCTCCATATGGTCAAGCTCGTGAAGAAAATATGATCAATGATGTAATTCTTCCCAAGGTGGCTCAACTCCAAACATGGCCTCAATAATGGCTTCATCCGATGGAAAAACATCGTCGAGGAAATCGTGTACATGAGAGGACTCAACTGCCCATGTAGGCATCACATACGGGTCCTCCTCCTCTATCTGCTAGGAGGAAGGACTAGGCTTTACAACATGATCAAGATTTGTTTGATATGCTACCATCGTTGCAGGGAACGAGACATCCATTTTGATATGTTCATTCGAAGGACTTGGTGAAGGAAGAATCCAAGGATCTTCCATATGGGTAGTGCAAAAAGACACCGAATTCAACAAGGATGAAGCCCCACCAAAAATAGATCTGATCATAAGAACAAGTGCAGGACAACTAAAGGTTCCCATAAGAGACGGATACATACCCACACCCACACTCTCAGTTGTCAGCTGAGAATGATCGATAATCCGAATAGAAGTTCTCGACAATGCATTAACACTCAGATTATGGAATGATGTCTGATCAATCATAATGATCTTCCAATTAAATGGAAATCATACTAATTGAAAGAGAGAAGAGGCTAAGTCTTGCATACTATACATCCAATTTCGTCCCAGCAAAAGATTGTAGTTAAGGGGTGCATCAACCACCTCGACCTCGATCGCGACGGTCTTCTCTCCCAATTGGACCTTAAGAGAAGAAAGAATAGCATGTGGTTGAAAAGATCTACCATCAAAAGTTGTCAACATAGTAGTGGATTGAGACAACTCGGGAGAACTCAAACCCTTCCAACATGAAAAAGGCATTACGGAAGCAGCAACACCTTCGTCAATCACAGTGTGTTTGATGGTCATATTAGGACATTCTACATGAATCAAAAGAGACACATAGTAAGGAAAGAGAGGTTGTATTCCCATGGTTTTAAATTTGATAACGGAAGAAGAGTTATCATCATCAACCCCAAGAGTAGAAATAAAGGCTCTCCTCTATGGAGGACAAGTCTGAAGTACTTCAAGTGTGGACATCGCACAAGGAGTTTGGCCCAAATCCTTGACAACGGAATAGTTTTGGGCAGCTCGGGCATTAGGATTGTGCCCTGAACGCTTTAGGACTCCCTTAGGAATGTGAGGTGCAACTTCAGGTTTATCCATAGGTTTTTTGATATGCAAAGGGCTCTCGGGTGGAGTGGGTTCCTTTCCAAGGTCCGGTTGTGATGAACCATAATCCTTCGCATGAGTCACAACCTTAGTAGCATGCACCATGTTAACGCAACCATGACCACTATTGGCTTCTGGAAGATTTTGATCTCCACCCAATGCATAATGAGGATCAATGGTCCTCGAGTTCATATTTTGATTATTGCGTAAAGGATTAGTTAGCACGGCTGGGCCATGTGCTATGAATCCCAAGGCATCTTCCATATGAGGGCACAAGTGAGTGAGGTGGTCCTCCTTACATAAATTGCAAGGAAACTTTACCTTACATTTAGATTTCTTGTCCCCCCAGCATTACGAGTGTTCTTGTAATTATAATTAGCATTTTCATTCTTGTTCCCACCCTTACGATTATTTTTACCTTTTTTCCTATTCCTTCCAGGCTGCTGGTTTCTCTTCTAGTCCAACGATTACATGGAAAGTACAAACACCGTTTGTGTAGGTTGAGACAAAGCCATGGCTTGTCCTAACGTGGATTGATTAATTGAAAATTGTATCACTTGTTTCACAACTGAATCCACAGTTTTGACACTTGTACAACCCACAATGCCATCAACATGTGGTCCAGGCTTGATCTTGGGATCGAAACTAGATTGCGAAGCATTAGGTATAATCTCATACAAAAGTATGGATTGAGCATAGATCAAATCCAACTCTTGTGCCCTAAAGATTGCTTGTTCCTCGTTTTGGACTCTGGATGTAGAAACATCCTTCGTGATGTAAGGTAATAATGACTTGAGGAACCACTCAAGGAGAAATTCCGATGGTATAAAGGCTTTAATCAACCCCTTTCTTCTACGCCACTCTTGAATATGATCCAAGATAGGTGTGGCTTTGTCTTGCCAAAATGTCGACAGGAGCTCAGTACCAATGTCATAACACACTGGTAGTTTAAAGTGATTGAGGAAATTCATGGTAAGGTCATCAAATAAAACAAATGCCCCCCTTGGCAACTCTATATACCATTTCGCTACAGGCTTGGTGAGGGTGCGTTGAAATAGCCTCAAACGGATTGAATCCTCATGTAAGGAATTGGAAGAGCACCAAAGGTGAAAAGTAGTTACATGCTCACTAGGACCTTCTCCAACTTTTCCCGTGAACTTGGGAATGTCTGAAGGAATCTTGTTAGGGATGGCTGGCCAGGCAGGGTCATGAGATACCGAATCGTTCATAAGTCTTGATACGTCAGGTAAGTTCAACGTTATTTTGAAAGGGAGCCTAGGTTGAGTTGGTTTATGCCATGCTCCATGATAGTTTTGGTTCATGTAAGGCTGATTTCTATAAATACCATGGCCTTGGCCATAATAACCTCCTCCCATTTGACCCGTATAGGGCTGCATGGAAGCATTATGATGTGGTGTACCTTGATTATGCGGTGCTACAAAGCCATAATTGGAAGAGTAAGCAGGTTGTTGATACCCGCACCCATAATGTTGATAGTTGTACCCATACTGCGGTCCATAAGATTGTCCATGAGAAGCTCCATAATGTGTCCCATGGGATGTTGCATGAAAGTGAACATAGTTAGGGATATGGGGAACTCCTTGCGATGGACCATAAGACGATCCAGAAACAGGGATATGACCTCCTGATACAATAGGAGGTACTTGACTCTTAGATACTACTATGTGAGCAGTCGCAGTACGAACATGGCTAGTAGTGATATTCCGGCCCGAAGGACCACGTGAATGAGGGGGAGGAAGGGTAGTCAAAAATGCATTCGAAGGAGTAGGGTTCAAGGATGAAGAGACATGTGAAGGGATGTAAGTGGTGTTCCCTATGGTCACTCGTTTCGGTTCTGGTATCTGCATATGGTTACTAACACTAGGTCTAGGACGGACATGTGAAGTTGCCTCCACCACTGGGATGGAAGGTGCAATGTGACTAGTGCTCCCAAATATCTCCACATGGAAAGGAATAGGAGTGACCCCAGGCGTAGTGCTAAGTTCAACTTTCGACTCGACATGATGTGCCGGATCGGGTGCATGGATATTAGACATGCTATAATGAACATGACTAGTGCTTGTGGGTTCATGCTGACTCTTGTCACTCGGAAACCCATATCAGTGACCTGTGAATGAGGGATCATAACCAGAATGTGAAGGTATTTCCAGTGAAGGACCATCTATGAGAGTAGCATCTTCATATCCAACCTCATGAGGTGGAGAGGACATCTCAGGAATCTCATCCTTGTGACCTGCCATCATGTGTGAATCAAAGTGAGAAGTAGTCCGCACGGACTATCTGTTTCTCTCTCCAAAAGGAGGAGGACACATGGAAGGGGAAGTCCTGCTAAACGACGAGAACAGAAAAGTGCCACACCCAAATCCACAATGACTCAAAAAATGAAAAGACTCGATCTAATTGCTCAAAACCTAGGAAAACTAGTGTGCACAGAGCATACACCTACAAAATGTAATGCCAAATCGCAAGTAAACAAGGGTAGGATATGTGAGCTCCTGAATGAAGCATGTATGTCTCACTTAGGAGAGGCTTGAGACTCCTATACACAACAAGTGGAGGTTCATAACCAATTATAGTGGACCTCAGCTTCAATGCATATAACGACTATGCTGTCTGACCCCTACTTGGCCAGGACACCTGTAGAGTAACCTCTGCGAAGTACCCCCTTAATAACCTAGGTAAGAGAAATAAGGTCACCTCAATATAATCAATGCTCAGGTAGACAGTCATAGGTGGGATTGACCGTATGGGTAGGGTAGCAAAGCCTGAAACTCTCGAAAGATCCCTCAGATACGAATACAATCCTAGAAATATCTCCGGTGCTACTTAGTTATGACCAGGGGTCATCCCAATCAATAACCGCTCACACTGCCTTGTGCTTAACTCCCTTGTAAGAGGACAATCCTGAGAAACACTAATTATATAAAGGAATTTCGCACTCTCACCTGGACAAACACATAAATGTTTCGTTTAGTTGTCTTGGAGAATTGACTCACAATGAACTATTCCAAGACCCTAAAACCTAATCTTGTTGGTGCACCCTATAAAAGAAAAGAGTGTAATTCATTTTATTATGCGTTTATTTTAATTGGCTTATTACTCAAAAGGGCAAATGGTCATGCAACTAATGATGTTATGATGCAATAAGAAGTAAAATGTACACCTAACAATCAATGCAAATGCATTGTGTCAAATGAAAAACGGGGTATGCTACTATGTGAAGTGCAAAATTTTCCTTTAAATGAATATGCAATGATTCCTATATGAAAATCTAACTAATACTCTCCAAGCAAACCTAATGCAACAGTCGCAGGCGGGATTGACCGTATGGGCAGGGTAGCAAATCCTAAAACACTCAAAAGATCCCCTAGATACGAATACAATCCTAGAAATACTCCGGTGCTACTCAGTTATGACCAGGGGTCATCCCAATCAATAACCTCTCACACTACCTCGTGCATAACTCCCTTGTAAGAGGAGGATCTTGAGAAACACTAATTATATAAAGGAATTTCACACTCTCACCTCGACAGACACATACATGTTTCGTTTAGTGGTCTTGGAGAATTGACTCACAATGAACTATTCCAAGACCCTAAAACCTAATTTTGTTGGTGCACCCTATAAGAGAGAAGAGTGTAATTCATTTGATTATGCATTGATTTTAATTGGCTTATTACTCAAAAGGGAAAATGGTCATGCAACTAATGATGTTATGACGCAACAAGAAGTAAAATGCACACCTAACAATCAATGCAAATGCACTGTGTCAAATGAAAAATGGGGTATGCTACTACGTGAATTGCAAAATTTTCCTTCAAATGAATATGCAATCATTCCTATATGAAAATCTGACTAATACTCTCCAAGCAAACCTAATGCAAGTACCATGCAAATACAAAAATGCAAATAATACATAATGATGCAAAAAGCAAATGTTTTTGTATTTTTTGAATTAAAATGAAATAAAAAGAAAAATCATGACTCTACAACCCTCGGACTCTACAAGCACTATCAGACAACACCCAAGCAGAGCACTAAGGTAAAAGAGACCTAATGCACTAATCCAAAACCAAAAAATAGAAAATGAAATGACAAGAACATTTAAAAAAATTTAAACTAAAAAGCCTCTCTAGTCAGAAATAGAGGTGTATATAGAATCCAGAAGCATCCAATAAGACTTAGCAATCATCCAAACTCACCTAGCAACACTTAATATTCCCCCAAAAGGAAAAACTCAGGGCATACGCGACTGTCTGCAGAAAACCCACGTATATACGCAGCTATTTCAGGAAAACCTACGTGTACACGCAACTGTGAAGGGAAAACTCACATACAAGAAGAAAAAGAGATAAAAAATAAGTTAAACAGACAAGCTGAGACAAAATTTACTCCTATCAGACACTACTAGGAAAACATGCCCCCAGACCCGACTCAGAAACATAGAAATCAGAGCAATTCAAGAACATTGAATGCCGATAAAATCCCCAAAGGAAATGACTAGGAACTCCCTACTATGGTTTCCAGTTCTGTTACGGAGAATATTTCCTATGGCTTGGGGTACCATAATAAACAGAGTAACTGCATAAATCAATCCCTTCCCATATGCAAGAGAAATAAACATCTAACACTAAAGGATCTCGAAACATACCTTATTTTGGATGGTTGATGTAGATCCCTGTTGAGATTTTCCAATCTCACTTTTGTTATTAATTTGCTCTCTCAACAATCAACAAACAAGACAAGCATGCTATATAATGGTGTTAGACCTACCCTAGCATATATAATCAATAATGTATAAGCAATTAAAAGCATCCATGGATTCAATATTCATTTAAATTCACATCATTGGACAGGAAAAGATATTTCTATTAATATAAATCAGAGATTACAAGAATGACAACCTCTGTCGGCACGTCTGTGAACCAGAGAAACTGAGTCCTCCACCACTTCGATCCTCCATTTCTTGATAGCAAGCTCATAAGCAAAAGAAAGCTTGGGAAGAACACAAAGTGATCCAAGGGACAAAGGGATGCAGACTCAAGTGGGCGCTCACACGAAATTGGTTCCACTTTTTAGTGCCACTTAAGAAATCAGAAATGCACTTCCGAAGTGCAAATCAAGAAATCATATGCGTTATTGATGGTATGTTCGGAATAACCCGAGCCCAAACACAAGGCTAAGGTTTGTAAAAATGTATCACGTATGCATTTTCTAAATGTTAAATATCGCATATGCGATATTTAACATTTACAAAATGCATATGGGATATATCGCATATGTGTTTTGTAAATGTTAAATATTGCATATGCGATATATTGCAGATGCGATATTCAACATTTACAAAACCACCTCAATACCAAACCACACAAGAAGCCTCTGTATTGCATTTGTTTCCAATTCCTCCTCGATGGGAAACCCATTTGTTGACAAACTATTGACATTTGTAACTTTCTAAATGTATTTTAACATAGGTTTTTTACCAAGGAGAAACAACCAAACGAAAATCCTAGTTCAAGTTTGATTTATTTCTTTTCTATCACACCATCTCTATTTGGCTATATGTGTGACTACACCATGAAAATGCCAAAATTGGAGTGAGTATTCCTTCATCGATCATTTAAAAAGGAGTCGCATAGCCTCGCAAAAGGTTTAAGTTGCGTATTGTCAGCTGAATAATCTTCACCCTCTATTATTACAAGAAGCATAACCTATGATAAATGGCCAACACAAAAGGCCCTAGTTCATGTTTCAAATATTAATTTTTCTATCACATCACTTGTATTTCTCTGCACATGTGACTACTTCAACTACATGCTAATGAAAGCAGAGAGGGTATTCCTTCATCCATTACGTAAAAATAACTCTCATAGCCTCACAAAACTTTCAAGTTGTGGAGTGTCACTCAAATATCCATGTTTTTTTTGTTGTTGTTAACACCACTCTTAATGGAAATCTCTAGTAATTTAAGTAAGTTGCTTAAGGAAATAATTATTATTTCATGCTAGCTTGGAATTAACAAAGATTGAAGCCTCCACAAAGATTTGATCTAAATATATTGCATCCTCTACTTATTATCGACAATATGACTACTTAGTTTTCTGATTTTCTCCTATAAATTTTTGTCAAGTTCATTTGCCGTTACCCGTCTCTCATAAATTTTCACTGAAATTTTAGTAACCTCCTTCTCATCTTTATTCAAGTTCATGCTTGTTGGATAACATTATTTTAGGCATATCTTGTTTGTATTCCCACACTAAATTAATCCTTCAATTGGTTTGGATGGCCTTTACTATGGCTCCAAAACCATGTTTGTAAATGCTTAGAACAATAACAATATGATTACACCAACATAATGAGAAAAATAACCTTTCTAGTTGCATGATTCACATTACCAAAAATATTTTATAGAATACATAAAGTGACTTACATGGCAATGTAATTATGTAAGCGTAGTTGTTAATTAGGTTACCAAAAATATTTTGTAATTAATTCTTTTATTTAATTATTTAGGTAGGAAGAAGGATGGGGCATATGTGATATTTAACATTTACAATATCGCATATGCCACATATCGCATATGCGATATATATCGCAAGTGCGATATTGAAAAGTAAAAAAATAAATAAAACAGAGGTTGCAGGCCCCTCAAATATCATTTGCACAGGATCGGGATAGCGAAAAACCGCGTGGGAAAAATAGCGCAGAGGCGATTTGCGTTTTAGCTTTTGGAGGTCGAGTCTGAGGTCGAGTTGAAGGTGGATTGGCTCCAATGGCAGGTAAATGCTCTTATCCATTTCATTTAGTCTTCAATTATTTATTGTTTTCCATAATTTCATAGTTTTTATAATTATTTTAAACAAATTTAATAAAAAAATTGAATCAAATCAAAGAATGATTAAGTAAAATAACTTGTATTTTTTTGTCTAAATCTTAACAGACAACAGAAATGAAGAAGACAATGTGAAAAACCCACCCTCTAATAACCCACAACCTAACCCACAACCTAATCCAAACCCAAACCTGGAGGGGGAACAAGATCTAAACTCACAGATTATTGCGCGTTTGGCG
This sequence comes from Pseudotsuga menziesii, assembly GCA_001517045.1. NCBI lineage: Eukaryota > Viridiplantae > Streptophyta > Pinopsida > Pinales > Pinaceae > Pseudotsuga > Pseudotsuga menziesii. The sequence goes on from LPNX010121665.1 coordinate 65,152, forward strand.
TCATTGAGGTGCATTAGCTCATCTATTAGAGGGGGGAATCATTTGAGAGAGTCTTTAGCCAATGCATTGGACACAATAACAAACACAATTGTCGAAGCCCAAGGAGCTCTGTACAACATTAGCTCGTATAGAGAATCCAGGAGGCAATACTACTCTGATGGATTGAGTTGTAAAGAAATCAAAGCCCTTAAAATTACAAAAGACCAATTATTTTCATTATTCTGGGACCCTATCACTGGATTGGCTCCACCCACTAGTCAACCACACATTTCCATAGATTGGTGCATTGAAACAAATATAAAGGCCAATTGGATGGATCGTTGGTATATGGTCTTTGATGAAGACCCTCATGGGAATAGAAACATCCCATTTTATTTCCTTAGGAAGTTGTATGCAGAATTCATCCTAGGGAAACATATTAACTACTTCAATCTCTTAGGCTTCCAGGGTGTTGGTCATGGGATGCCCCAAGATAGGGAAGGTGCCATGATGGATCCTTACTGTGTACCACACCCTCCACGCACACCAAAACCCCCTCAGTTATATCCTCCTGCAGGTCATGTGATTGAGAATAGATAGGAGGCATTATTTGACTTTGCAAATACATTGCTTCAGCATGGGACTGATGTCCAAGGCAATGTAGACCAAGGGGATGGCACTTCTAAGGCGGGCCCATATTTAGATCACACAAGCGATGCAGAGAATTCAGAGCATCGTGTTACTTCACACCCTTGCACATTGTGTGGAGGCATATGCTATGGCTCTGCTTCAGACTTCTGAGACGATGGATTACTTCGCTTTATAAGTAAAACTCATTATTTTCAGATTATATTTTGTTTCATATTAAAATTTTCAATTGTTTCACAATTTATTTCTATTTAATTATCTAACAAATTATGTGAACAAATATACAGCTGGTGTCCCAGGGCACACTATAGTAGCATATTCCATCGATCAATGTTGAGAACATTGATGCGGCTGTCAATATTGCATATGGGTTTGGTTCTTCACCAATAGGGGTAAGAACTATACTTGTTAATTTGTCAACTTTATTTACATATTTATAGTATAGATTGTAACATTCAATACATCCTAATTTTGATACAACATATTTTATGTAGGGTGATCAGGATGAGTATATTGCATCTCAGCCTATTCCCTCTCATGCAGAGGTAGATTTCCAGAAACAGGTATTATTTGAAATATGCTTTTAATTATGTTTCGCTTTCTTTGGAAAAAACATTTTACTTGTATTGCTTTGACATATGTTACTTTATGCAGGAACCTATTGTGACAGTGGTGCTTGAAGAGCACCAAAACGAGGTTGTTGTCAACCCACCTCTTCCCCCCAGCCATGTACATGTATGTTTCGCTTTCTTTGGTAACATCATTTTCCATCCATGTAGTATATATGTCTCTAATTCACTATTTTATCTGAAATTGACATATATGTTACTTTATGTAGGCCCCTAGTGAGGCACCGATGCATGAAGAGCACCAAATCGGTGGCCCACCTTTGACGAGCCAGCAGGTATGTTTATGTATCACTTTCTCTGATTTGGTGCTTGAAGAGACCCAAATTGGTGACCCACCTATTCCCCCCCAAGGTACATGTATATTTGTTGACATTGGCATATATATATTTTTTATGCAGCTTGATAGTGAGCAAGTGGTGCTTGAAGAGCACCCAATCAGGGTCATTGTTAGTGAGGCACCATGACCCACCATTAGTTACTCACGTACAGTAAGTAAAAATGTTATTTTGTTTTTGGAATTTGAACAAATGTACATAGAATTTTTAAAGGTTGGTAAATTAACTTACAAAAATCAGTTTTTCTATAGTCTCCACTGATGTGACGTATCCCTCTTGTTCAATGATGGGGATCACCAGTGAGTAGTCGGAAAAGAAAGCTAGACTTCTTCAAAGACACTGGTAGTGGTAGTGAAAGGGGGGATAACTAGAATAAATGTATAGGGGGCATACATAGATGTAACCTTTTGTTCATATGTACACATAGATGAACTTTTTTATCCACTATTTTGTATTATGTCCATGTGGCATGACAATTTTTGTAACATTATTTCTATACATATATATAATATAAAGCAAGGTTCAGATTTATACATATATGGTTGACTTGATCTCGGAACATGATATGTGTGGTTCAACTATGTGATATAATGATATGTGTGGTTCACATGTGTGCTAACTTATGAATTTCCAATACTTAAAGGAAGAATTTACGACTCATCAACTTTTTAATATTATGGCTATCCTCAACTTTTTAACATCATAACGATACCATACACTAACTAAATTACATACACTAACAATCATAACACTATGTCATTCATGGATGTGTAATATATACCATATCATACCCTACAATACCCTATGATACTAACATAATACAATTCTAACATATAATAACATACCCTACAATACCCTAAGACACTAACATCATACCATACTAACATACAATAACATACCATACCATAACATACTTTAACATCATACCATACTAACATACCATACCATTGTAATATACCATACACTAACATCATAACACTAAGTCATGCATGCATGTGTAATATACCATATCATACCCTATAATACCCTATGATACTAACATCATACCATACTAACACACAATAACATACCTTACATTACCCTATGACACTAACATCATACCATACTAACATACAATAACATACCATAACATAACATACTAACAATATACCATAACACTAAGTCATGCATGCATGTGTAAGATATACCATATCATACCCTACAATACTCTATGATACTAACATCATACCATACTAACATACATCATACCCTACAAACCCTAAATTGGTTGAACTAAACCCTAGTTCCATCTCATTATTTGTCAACCCTAGTGATAGCATGCAAAGTGGTGTTCATGAAAGCTTAGTTGGTTTCCGATTTCTACATGGCCATGTGTTTCTAGTTCCCTCTCCTAACTTGCAAATTGCTCACTAAACCCTAGTTCCATCTCATACCTTGTCAACCCTAGTTGGTGCATGCAAATTGGTGTTCATGAAAGCCTAGTTGGTGCATGCAAGTATTGGTGATCATGTGTTTCTAGTTCCCTCTCCTAACTTGCATGATTGCTCACTAAACCCTAGTTCCATATCATACCTTGGAAACCCTAGTTGGAGCATGCAAATTGGTGTTCATGAAAGACTAGTTGGTGCATGCAAGTATTGGTGATCATGTGTTTCTAGTTCCCTCTCTTGACTTGCAAATTGCTCACTAAACCCTAGTTCCATCTCATACCTTGTCAACCCCAGTTGGTGCATGCAAATTGGTGTTCATAAAAGCCTAGTTGGTGCATGCAAGTATTGGTGATCATGTGTTTCTAGTTCCCTCTCTTAACTTGCAAATTGCTCGCTAAACCCTAGTTCCATCTCATACCTTGTCAACCCTAGTTGGTGCATGCAAATTGGTGTTCATGAAATCCTAGTTGGTGCATGCAAGTATTGGTGATCATGTGTTTCTAGTTCCCTCTCTTAACTTGCAAATTGCTGACTAAACCCTAGTTCCATATCATACCTTGTCAACCCCAGTTGGTGCATGCAAATTGGTGTTCATGAAAGCCTAGTTGGTGCATGCAAGTATTGGTGATCATGTGTTTCTAGTTCCCTCTCTTAACTTGCAAATTGCTCACTAAATCCTAGTTCCATCTCATACCTTGTAAACCCTAGTTGGTGCATGCAAATAGGTGTTCATGAAAGCCTAGTTGGTGCATGCAAGTATTGGTGATCATTTGTTTCTAGTTCCCGCTCTTAACTTGCATGATTGCTCACTAAACCCTAGTTCCATCTCATACCTTGTCAACCCTAGCTGGTGGATGCAAATTGGTGTTCATGAAAGCCTAGTTGGTGCATGCAAGTATTGGTGATCATGTGTTTATAGTTCCCTCTCTTAACTTGCAAATTGCTCACTAAACCCTAGTTCCATCTCATACCTTGTCAACCCTAGTTGGTGCATGAAAGTATTGGTGATCATGTGTTTCTAGTTCCCTCTCTTAACTTGCAAATTGCTCACTAAACCCTAGTTCCATCTCATACCTTGTCAACCCTAGTTGGTGCATGCAAATAGGTGTTCATGATGTTAGAATAATCAACCCATAGTTTACCCACTTAGACATTAATTCCATTATTTTTGTCTTATTTGCCTAGTTCATGTGTGCCACCTTGTGCAAGTTGTCATTTGCCTATCTATAATGGTCAAACTTGCCTTATTTGACTCATGTAGAGCATGGGAGAGCTAAAGGAATCATTTTTTCTTTATTCCTGGCCTCCTAGGCGCCCTTCTGCTTTTTCTGCTTTATTGCCTGCTTTTTCAGTGTTTTAAGGCAAACAGAAAAGCTAGACTAGGTGAGGTTGACTAGTTTTTTGTCCTACACATCCTCCTCTCTTTTCTCCATGAAAAAGCATGTATGAGCTGCCATTCCACCAATATTTTTCTTGCCTAAGCCTTTTTTCCAATTCATGAGCTCCATGATATATTTGGGATCAACTTTTTACACCTATGGGGGATTTGCTTATTTTTGGTAAGCCTGCTTTATGCTAGATTCAAATTGATCCTCATGCATTCGAATCCCTGATGTATGGTATTTATTCAACAACCTATGTTATTATAGGGTTGGCTATTGTACACTGATTTAATACAGTTTAGTGTTTAGCTCCAATTTTCAGTCTCTTTGTGAGTGATTTTGCATGATCAATTGTTAATTGTTGTGAGTAAAATTAATCTATCACCTGGTTCAATTTCCACATGGTATTAGAGCCATTGTAGGTTGTTTCTCTCCTTCAAAAATTGTTTTGCAGGTTCGACATCAGTGACTGGGAGCCTTCTACTGACAGCCGAGACAGATTTTCTAAGCTATGGATCAATCACAGAAAACTATCTTGACTCTCTTCAATTTATTTGATTGGAAAGCAGAGATGGAGATACTGTTGAGAGTGAAAGGCCTCTACAGGGTGACTATGGCAACAGAAGCAGAGCCCAATGCCGCTGCAGAGAAGATAAAATGGCACAACAGGAGGGATGAGGCTTACGGCCTCCTATGTCTGAGTATTTCCAGAGACCTCCTTTTCCATATTGATGGATTGACATCATCGAATGAAGTATGGGAGAAGCTTTCTGATCTTTTTGGAAAGATAGATGAAATTAGGGGACATCAAATTGAAAATGAGCTGATTTCTCTGAGTCCAAATAGCTTTGAATCCCTGCAGCTATATTTATCCAAGTTCAAAGCACTAGTTTTGTAGCTGAAACAGTGTGGTATCAAAAAGAAAGATGATCAGCTCGTATTGGCCATCCTCTCGAAGCTAGGCCCTGACTATTCAGTGTTTGTTTCGACCTTCTATGCAACAAAACTGACAGCTCGAACCTGGAAGATGCCTAGCCTTGCATATTTCATGGAATCTCTCACACAAGAATAGGACAAGCTGGTGATGATGGGCACCATCAAACCATGCAAAGATCAAGCTTTGATTGCTAGAGATTCGAAGGTGGATTCAAAATGAAAAAAGAAAGCTAAAAAGCCACCTAAGCAAAAGAGAGACAAGAAACAGTCTCCGGAGGATCCACAAGGTCCCAAGAAGAATTACCAGAAGAAGAAGAACAAAGGTGAAATGAACAAGTACGCATACTGCAATAAGGAAAATCACTCTAAAAGCTCTTGTATGAAAAAACAGATAGACATGCTAACCCAACTCCTGGAGAAGAATGGCATCTCCCTTTCAGAAAGCTCAAAGAAGAGAGAAGGAGGATCAAGTTCAGATGACAGAGAGAGAGTTCATGCTCTAGTTGCTGGCACATCAAGCTCACCCAATTTTATCATTGATTCTGGATCTTCAAGACACATGGTTTCGACTAAGGAGGCCTTCTCCTCACTGGATATGTCGAAAGGACCATCTATTGTACTGGGAGATGATTCTCTCACTGAAAGTAAAGGCAAAGGAAGGATAGATATTGATCATGGTCAGTTCAACAATGTGCTGTATGTGCCTGGTCTTGCCTCCAATCTCCTATCAGTGTACCAGATAACCCACACTGGGTCTCCTAAGAAGGTCATATTCTCCCCCGATGAAGTTGAGATCACAAAGATCTCAACTGGTAGAGTCATTGCAAAAGGAGTTGCGAATCA
>LPNX010121665.1:79634-87134 GCA_001517045.1 Pseudotsuga menziesii
TATTGATAGTGATTGGGAAGGTGATAGCACAGACAGGAAGTCCACTTCAGGTTATGTGTTCATGCTTGCAGAAGGGCCAATCAGCTGGTCAAGCAAGAAACAGAGTGCCATTGCACTCTCATCTACAGAAGCTGAGTACAGAGGAGTTGTCAATGCAACAACTCAGTGTTTATGGTTGCAGGGTTTACTTGGAGAGTGTGGTTTTAAACCTGAGTACTCAAATACCATATACTGTGATAACCAGAGTACCATTCGAATCTGCAAAGATCCAATTCAGAAGCAGAGAACCAGACACATTGAGATGCACATGCACTACATCAGAGAGCTTGTGCATGATGGCACCATTCACCTACTCTTCTGTTCATCTTCAGAACAAGTAGCTGATATCTTCACCAAAGAATTTTGTGAGAAGACCTCCAACAATATAAAATAACTGCTGGGGATTGCTGATCATGCTGTCAAAGCATGAGTGGAGACAACATTCTACAATTTTGTTTTACAGTCCATGTTTAAGGGAGGATTTTCCCAAGTTGGTTTTTCCTCTTTCCTTGGTTCATATGGACTTGCAGTATGTAAAAGGGTGACTAAGCCTTGTTTATAGGCCCTACATTTTTGATTTATTACTCATAAAGTCAGGATTAAGGGGGGGTGTTAGAATAATCAAACCCATAGTATTACCCACTTAGACATTAATTCATTTATTTTTGTCTTATTTGCCTAGTTCATGAGTCCCACCATGTTCAAGTTGCTAATTGCCTATCCATAGAGGTCAAAATTGCTATCTTTGACTCATGTCGCGCTTGGGAAATCCTTAGGAACCAAATCTACTTTATTCCTGACCTCCTAGGTGCCCTTCTGCTTTTTCTGCTTTGTTGACTGCTTTTTCAGTTTTTAAAGCACATAAGGAAAGCAAGACTAGGTGAGGTGAACCTGTTTTATTCCCCTTTCATCCTCCACTCTTTCCTCCATGAAAAAGCATGTATGAGCTACCATTCCACCACTCATTAGCTTGCCCATGCTCCCTTGCCAATTCGTGAGCCTCATGATAGATTTGGGATCAGCCTTTTACACCTATGGGGGATTTGCCTATTTTGGGTAAGCCTGCTTTATGCTAGTTTTGGATGCCTCCTTATGTATTCGACCTATTGATGTATTCTATATATTCAGAAACCTATTTTATTATAGGGTAGGCTACTGTACACTGAGTTAATATAATTTTGTGTTACAGCTCCATTTTCAGTCTCCATTGTTGACAATTTTGCATGATCAATTGTAATTTGTTGTGAGTGAAATTAATCTAATGCTGGTCATAATTTCTACAAATTGGTGTTCATGAAAGCCTAGTTGGTGCATGCAAGTATTGGTGATCATGTGTTTCTAGTTCCCTCTCTTAACTTGCAAATTTCTCACTAAACCATAGTTCCATCTCATACCTTGTCAACCCTAGTTGGTGCATGCAAATTGGTGTTCATGAAAGCCTAGTTGGTGCATGCAAGTATTGGTGATCATGTGTTTCTAGTTCCCTCTCTTAACTTGCAAATTTCTCACTAAACCATAGTTCCATCTCATACCTTGTCAACCCTAGTTGGTGCATGCAAATTGGTGTTCATGAAAGCCTAGTTGGTGCATGCAAGTATTGGTGATCATGTGTTTCTAGTTCCCTCTCTTAACTTGCAAATTTCTCACTAAACCATAGTTCCATCTCATACCTTGTCAACCCTAGTTGGTGCATGCAAATTGGTGTTCATGAAAGCCTAGTTGGTGCATGCAAGTATTGGTGATCATGTGTTTCTAGTTCCCTCTCTTAACTTGCAAATTTCTCACTAAACCATAGTTCCATCTCATACCTTGTCAACCCTAGTTGGTGCTTGCAAATTGGTGTTCATGGAAGCCTAGTTGGTGCATGCAAGTATTGGTGATCATGTGTTTCTAGTTCCCTCTCTTAACTTGCAAATTTCTCACTAAACCCTAGTTCCATCTCATACCTTGTCAACCCTAGTTGGTGCATGCAAGTATTGGTGATCATGTGTTTCTAGTTCCCTCTCTTAACTTGCAAATTTCTCACTAAACCCTAGTTCCATCTCATACCTTTTCAACCCTAGTTGGTGCATGCAAATTGGTGTTCATGAAAGCCTAATTGGTGCATGAAAGTATTGGTGATCATGTGTTTCTAGTTCCCTCTATTAACTTGCGAATTGCTCACTAAACCCTAGTTCCATATCATAACTTGTAAATCCTAGTTGGTGCATGCAAGTATTGGTGATCATGTGTTTCTAGTTCCCTCTCTTAACTTGCAAATTGCTCACTAAACCCTAGTTCCATCTCATACCTTGTCAACCCTAGTTGGTGCATGCAAATTGGTGTTCATGAAAGCCTAATTAGTGCATGCAAGTATTGGTGAGCATGTGTTTCTAGTTCCCTCTCCTAACTTGCAAATTGCTCACTAAACCCTAGTTCCATCTCATACCTTGGAAACCCTAGTTGGAGCATGCAAATTGGTGTTCATGAAAGCCTAGTTGGTGCATGCAAGTATTGGTGATCATGTGTTTCTAGTTCCCTCTCTTAACTTTCAAATTGCTCACTAAACCCTAGTTCCATCTCATATCTTGTCAACACTAGTTGGTGCATGCAAATTGGTGTTCATGAAAGCCTAGTTGGTGTATGCAAGTATTGGTGATCATGTGTTTCTAGTTCCCTCTCTTAACTTGCAAATTGCTCACTTAACCCTAGTTCCATCTCATTCCTTGTCAACCCTAGTTGGTGCATGCAGATTGGTGTTCATGAAAGCCTAGTTGGTGCATGTAAGTATTGGTGATCATGTGTTTCTAGTGCCCTCTCTTAACTTGCAAATTGCTCACTAAACCCTAGTTCCATCTCATACCTTGTCAACCCTAGTTGGTGCATGCAAATTGGTGTTCATGAAAGCCTAGTTGGTGCATGCAAGTATTTTTGATCATGTGTTTCTAGTTCCCTCTCTTAACTTGTAAATTGCTCACTAAACCATAGTTCCATCTCATAAATTGTAAATCCTAGTTGGTGCATGCAAGTATTGGTGATCATGTGTTTCTAGTTCCCTCTCTTAACTTGCAAATTTCTCACTAAACCCTAGTTCCATTTCATACCTTGTCAACCCTAGTTGGTGCATGCAAATTGGTGTTCATGAAAGCCTAGTTGGTGCATGCAAGTATTGGTGATCATGTAAGCCTAGTTTGTTTCCGATTTGTACATGGCAATGTAATTAAATGTATATTAAACTAAAAACATCAAGAAATGTAGATTTCAACAACTCGAGAGCTTGTTATTTTTCGAAATCTATTTGGTGGTGTCTAAAGATACAATTCTTGGCGCCTCCAATGTGCCGTAGATGGTGTTTGTATCCTATGCACACGAAAACCTAGACATTAGTAACATCATAAGAAAGAAAAGAGAACCCAATGAAAATGTGAAAACATGATTTATAGATAACTCACCCGAGGTTGTACGATCATGTTTATAGTGTCTAGTATCCTCTGAATAATATTGTCTATGAATGGTATCTATCAATCACAAGTTTATTACATTGGGAATAAAGTAAGGCTAAATAATTAAAATTATGCTTCAGAATTCACTTTAAATGTTAAATAATGCACTTGACAATGCACTAATACAAGTAGGCCATCCGGATCATCTCTATTGCCGATGGTGTCCATCAATATTTCGTGCTCTATATGAGGTAGCAAGTATCGTACATGTGACCTATTTTTGTGACCAAGTGTACACAGCTTGATGTTTATACCAACTACTAGGTTGGTGAAGTGGTATACAATAGCTCCTGGTCTATAATCTTGATATACATACCCACCCTTCCTTTTCTATTGTGCTGCAATTGTCAAGTACTCCCCTTTTATAACCATCGAGCCGGTTGGGAATTCAATATTTTCATCATCTGTAACAGGTTTTAGAATGGTTTGTTTCCCCTCTAAGAAATGTGCCAACCAATAGTCATAACCCCATTCATTATTTTTTGGGGCAACCACTACATATATTTGACTTGTGAAAGGAAATAGGTCTAGTTAACAATACATTTTGTAAATAAGGTCTTGCATTTCTAATTTCTACATAAATTAAATTCTACATAGGTCGAGTAAACAATACATAAATGCATTTTCTTATTTAGGTACTACTCATGTACCTGCTTGTATGAGATCCGATATGTGATCATAGTCTGTAGAAATATGTGTCTGATTATATTCCAAATGGTCTATTTCATTAACCTCATTGAAATTGGTGCCAAGTGTCACTCAATCCCATGTATTAACGGTATCCGTATCCTCACAATCATCCCATTCACTGATGCTACAGGAATTGCAAAAGCAAGCCTTCAATCTTGTCCAAATTTGTAGGGCTGAGTTGTCTGAGCTTCTAATTGAATGAATCTGTCGAGTTCCATGAATTGTGTTCACCCGATATGTTTGTGATCGGTCCACATTTGTCACCTCCCAGAATATTCTTCACACTAAGTGTTTCCTTGTTGCTTGTTCTCCCATGACAGATGGACACCATTGGACTATAGATGCAGTGTCTCGAAGGAAAGCACCTTTAAACTTCATCTCTTCCCTTCGAAGGGCAGTTTTAATGCATGCACCAGCACCATTGTGCTCTCCTTTTCCATGACCAGTTTCAAAGTAGTTCCATACATGTGGCACTTTGTATTTTATGTGCAACAAACACAACCATTCAAATACACGTGCATTCTTGAACTGTCCAGTACAACCATCTGACCAAATGAAATGACGATAAAATGCTATATCCATAGCTATCACGTGATCATAGAATAATTTAAAGCAATGTTGCACGTAATGGATGTCATGGGCCTGGTCGTCACTTATGTAGAAGTGACTTTCTTTCAGTATCAGAAGTTTCTCTTCATTGCTATCTTGCCCATGTCTATACGTGATATGTACCATTATGCTCACTTTCTCTGAGTGATAGTATTGACTTTGAATTTCATTTTGTGGTTGTAGGGTGTAATTTTCCGCAAAGTCAACCACTGATAGTATTGTTCCGAGAGGGAAGGTGTCCCGACATATTTTGAATTTCTCATCTTGCCACCGTGCCATATCGACATGTTGAATGTACTGTTGGATCTTTCCACGAAACTCTGGAATAAAATCACATACTCGCACCTGGTACATGAATATTAATATGTCAATAAACCACATAAAAAAATGTGTACATAAATATTAATTTGTCCATATTCAACAATTTACCTGTTAAGTCACCAATTTAATCTTCTTGCTTTCTTTCCCATCATTTAGCTGATATGTCTCATACTGATAGTTCTGCTTCTCGACAATTGCATTCCTGAATGCTTGATCTTCAATTTCATGGATGCAATTAGACCATAATGATAGCCCACCACAATTGCTGCAAGAACGGTCTACGCATTGTTTTAAGTAATGTGTCTTCCCATCTTGCGTCGGACACATTATGCTATGGATGAAATCTCTGGATGACATTGGCGGTACTGTACTTGAGCATTCTTGCACATGGTTAGGATGCAAAAAACGACGTATATGTACAAATGTATGGTAATATAGGTCAAAATCTATGTGATATCTACAACAACAAGTTTTCTGGATGGTATTGATTCTAACATACCAAGGCTTGCATTTTTCAAAAGATCTTTTCCCGAGCCTTAGCTCTACGTGGGCAACTTTAAACATCTCGAACAGTTGAGTTTGTGTCATGTCAAGATAATGTTTAACATGAGGTTCAGTCTTTCTAGAACCCCTACAATGTTTTAACACATCCTTCGTGTTAGAAGAAGGCCTAGTGTTATCATGCCAAAACGTTTGCACTAGGCCCTTCACTGCTTCGACTAACTTCATGTCTTTGCGGGGAAACCTACCGCTAAATGCCCATAATGTTTCCATTTGTCCCTCTACATCAAGGTTGTCTCTTCTTATTTAATATTTTTTAAGTGTCTTTGGATGTAAAGGCACAATTTGTGATGTGCATTTAAGTAAATGACGTTGTCTTGTGGATCTACATACAATTGATTCAGCCAATACACGATGAGCCACATTATAGTCTTGTGAACGAGTTTTTTTACAAATCGATGTGAATGTAGCAGCAAGAGATTTAACAATGTGATTACTTGATTCGATATTTTTCTTTGTTGTTATGCCTAAATTTCTTCTAACAGTTTCCATATTTCTAGATTTAAGTAAAGCTAAAAACAATTGGCATTTACTGGCTTTGGATTTGTTATCAAAATATTGTTTCATTATTTGAGAAGAATGACGAAGGATACTGCGTTTAGCCACCTTACCTTCCATGGAAGTCAATCCGCTCTCACCCACTTGTGTTCGTTTAGGAGTTCTCTTTCGTTTTGATGCAAAATTTGTTGCCGTTTGAAATGCTGGAGTGACGTTTACATCCACTACAGGATCACAACTTCGATTAGGAGATTGAACCATCGAACATGGTTGTTGTTGAGTCACATTTGCATCGGGAGCAACATAATTATTGAACTCTTCACAAGATTGTCCATTTACTAATGGATCAATAATATCAACTTCCGTATAACCAACTTCCTTTAATGTTGCATTATATTCCTCAGCCCCTACATTAGGTATCTGTTGAGGGGGAATGGGAACTATTTGCTCATGTAATGAATGTCGATGATTTCTTGAATCTTCCCTCTTTTTTTGTTTTTTATTTTCTGCTTCTTCCGGTGTAAGCACCTTCCTTGCTGACTTTCGTCCTCTATTACGTACATTCCCCATTGAAATCCACCCAAACCTGTACAAAACTATGGAATTATGTAAGTAATGATAAAAAATTGCATGTTGAACAGTTCTCTGTGCGCGGGTTTAGACGAATTATGTCTTTCGATACAGTAAACCTGGCCCACAGGACGCCACCCAACATTTTGTATGAAACACATATCGCATATGCAATATAACGCACCTCTGATATATCACATATACGATATTGATTTCCATCTTTTTAATGAACGGGCAGGTTTTTTACATGTTCTCCAAAACGCATATGCGATATATCGCATATGCAATTTAGTGCATATGAGATATATCACATATGTGATTTAGTGCTCACTGAATATATGCAATTTACATTTATCTATGCTTATGAAGATGATGATGAACAGTGATGGTGATGATGAGGAAGATGATGACTATGATGATGTTGATGAGGATGAGGGTGATGAACAATGATGATGAGGATGAGAATGATGATGACGATGATGATGATGAGGATGGGGGTGATGATGATGATGACGATGATGATGATGATGACCATGATGATGATGACCATGATGATGATGATGAGGATGAGGGTGATGATGATGATGATGAGGATGAGGGTGATGATGAAGATGATGATGAACAATGATGGTGATGATGAGGAGCATGATGACTATGATGATGATGATGAGGATGAGGGTGATGATGATGATGATGATGATGATGATGATGAGGATGGTGATGATGATGA
>LPNX010121665.1:89634-146074 GCA_001517045.1 Pseudotsuga menziesii
TGATGATGATGATGAGGATGAGGGTGATGATGATGATGATGAGGATGAGGGTGATGATGATGATGATGAGGATGAGGGTGACGATGAAGATGATGATGAACAATGATGGTGATGATAAGGAGGATGATGACTATAATTATGATGATAAGGATTAGGGTGATGATGATCATGATTATGATGAGGACGAGGACGATGATGATGATGATGATGACTAGGATGATGATGATGAGGATGAGGGTGATGATGATGATGAGGAGGATGAGGGTGACGATGATGATGATGATGATGAGGATGGTGATGATGACGAGGATGAGGATGATGATGATGATGATGATGATGATGACGAGGATGGTGATGATGATGAGGATGAGGATGATGATGATGATGATGATGATGATGATGATGGGGATGAGGGTGATGATGATGTTGATGATGATGATGATGACCATGATGATGATGATGATGATGAGGGTGATGATGAAGATGCTGAGGATGAGGGTGATGATGATGATGAGGATGAGGGTGACGATGAAGATGATGATGAACAATGATGGTGATGATGAGGAGGATGATGACTATGATGATGATGATGAGGATGAGGGTGATGATGATGAGGATGAGGATGATGATGATTATGATGAGGATGATGATGACCATGATGATGATGATGAGGATGAGGGTGGTGATGATGATGAGAAGGATGAGGGTGATGATGATGAGGATGAGGGTGACGATGAAGATGATGATGAACAATGATGGAGATGATGAGGAGGATGACGACTATGATTATGATAATGAGTACGAGGGTGATTATGATGGTGATGATGATGATGATGATGAGGATGAGGGCGGTGATGATGACGAGGATGAGGGTGATGAACAATGATGCGTTAGGACAACAAATTAGTTAAGACAAAACACATATGCATTATAGCTTTATCATATCGCATATGCGATATGAATAAGCTATAACACATATGCGTTATTTTAAAATTAAAATAATTGGTGGGAATAAGGTTTGGCATTAGGTTCAGAAATAGCTTCATACTACCGAACCTATTGGCTAGGACAAATAAACCAAGGCTATTACTTGTCTTTTAGAACTCTATCAAAATGCTCAGTTTAGATGGTGTGTTCTGCTATGACATACACAATATTTTTTTATGAAAATATAGGATATTGTAGAATACGATCTTATGATTATGAATATGTAATTTTTTCCTTCAAAACTATGTTTTATTTATTTATAATTATTTTTCTAAATGACACATGTCAGTTTTTTAAAATACATACATCGATTGTTTGTTATATAAATTTTGATTTCCATCACCATTTCCCAATAAAACTATATGGTGCACTAGATGAGATCAAGCTCTACGATCTTATATTTAGAAATCAAGGATTTCATTAATTTTTTCCCCTAAAGTGTTGCACCCACACATAAGGTTTTAATTTCAAGATTTTGTGAATTCAATAATTAATAATAATAAAAAAAATAATTCATGAAAAATTCTGAATAAATAGTGTTTCACTAGGCCCATATGTCCTTTATATGTCTGCAAGATTTAATCCCAAATTGACATCATTTACCTCATATCTTACTGCACCCGCACAAATATATATGTTAAGATGCGCTGAAAATTTGAAAACCCACTTTCATGAAAACTAATTTTATAATCATTTACACACATTTTCTCTGCATAAATGCTATATATTATGAAAGTTGATTCAATTTCCTATCTTTTCTCTTTTTACTTCATCTTCAAATAAGTTAGGGAAGTACCCCTAATTGTCACCTAAAGTCAGAGTTTTCATTTATTCTAGTATTATGTGGCATCTAAAGTGTCTTTAAAGGATTCCATGATTGTGCATTAGCCGAAGTATAATCAAGCTACGACAACAATGGACTATAGTTTTCTTGCTCTTCAATTCCTCCCCTTTCAATGTATCCAAAGGGTTCCTTATATAGTCCTTCAATGGGGTAATGGAAGGTCAAATCTGAGTGATCTCAAGACATATGGAAGGACAAGAGACAAGTGACTTAGATCCACATCAAGGAAAACTCCAAAACTATTTGTCCTTTTGCACACATCTCGATGTACGTGGGTTTAAGGGTCATATCCACGTATATACATGAGAACGGGTTTAAAATTCGTTTATGGCAAATAATGCATGTTTTTAGGGTTGATATTGGAAACATCAAAGGTACAAAAATGGTCCATGGGGTCCAAAGAGTCTACAAAGGGATAGGGAAGGCCATAAATATGTGATCTACCATGTGTGGTAAAATCAGCTGTAACACTCATCATTTCTAGAATACAAACCCTCCATGGCCTACATTGTTACCTGCACAACCGATACCTAATCCAAATAATAATCCATCTCAAGCTCTTAACAACATTGAATTACAAACTCTTCCATCCTATGTTATTTCAAATGTACCTGTTCATGAGATACAATCATGATCTGGAAGAGTTGTGAATGACAGACCCAAGCCATTAGTCATCATTCATGAAGATAATGAAGAGGTAGAAGACCCAATTGAAGTCATGAATGATATTAGTTTGTAGGATGTGCCAAAGATTCCAGTTCATACTCATCCTCAACAAGAAACAACTCAAGAACAAAGAATCCCTCCATTTCTAGAATGATTAGCAATAGAAAAAACTGTAATCCATCCTGAGTACGATATTTTGAATGAATTAAAAAGTGTCTGTGTCAATATTCCTCTATTAAAAGCTATTAAGGATATACCAATTTACAGTAAGGTAATAAAGGAAATTTGCATTAAGAAACCAGGAAAGAAACAAAAATATCCCCCCACCATTCATGTTATAGGAGAAATGTCTGAATGTATGACTGACCAGTCTAGAATTGCAAAGTATACAAATCCAGGGAGTCCAGTAGTGACTGTTATCGTAAATAATAATGCCATAGACAATACACTTATTGATTTAGGATCGGATATTGATATGATGACCACTATAGTCTTAGAAGTTTTACAGTTGGGACAATTTATCTGACCAACCCCCTCAATTTTGGAACTAGTAGACCGCACTATGGTAAAACCTGCTGGGATTCTGGATGACATTATTGTATCATTAGTCTCATGGGAATATCCTATCGATTTCATGGTAGTATAATCAAAGGATCCTTCTAAAGGACATCCTATTATACTGGTAAGACCATGGTTTGCTACTGCCAACGCCTTCATAGGATGTAAGGATGGGTAAATGACCATTTCTAATGGATTTTCCACACAAAAATTAGCTTTGTACCCCCCAGAACAACCTGTAACTAAAACCTTGTGGTGGTTAGATTTCCCCTTTGGGGATGAAAATATTGAATATCTCTTCTTTCCTAGTGGCTACTCCTGGGAACTTTAGGAGCAGACTACTGAGAATGTGCTAAACCAATTTGCCTCTTCAACAACTTGTATAAATTTTCCTCAGTTTTTTTCTCAACTTGATCAAATTTTTGGGGATGAGTTTCAAGAAAATATGGCCCTATAAACATTCATGAATACACCATGTGTCTTTTCAATTGAATAACATATGGGGTCTTATATCATGCCTTGTGAGGTTAGCCCTGGAAAAGTTTTACACATAAATGCAGGGTTAACCGAGAGTCAACAAGAACAATTGCTTAAGGTCCTTAAAATCCAATCTAGATCATTTTCATGGCAATACAATGACATGAAAGGTATATAACCTAACACTTGTATTCACCATATTTACATGGATGGCAATATATCCACTATAAGGCAGCCTCAGAGGAGGATGAACCTTGCCTTGAAAGACATAGTTAAAGAAGAGTTACAAAAACTCCTCAATGCCGGTTTCATTTACCCAATTTCAGATAGTAAATGGGTATCTCCTCTAGTAGTAGTACCAAAGAAATTCATAGGGAAATGGTGTATTTGTGTTGACTTCAGAGAACTGAATAAAGCAACGCTTAAGGACTACTTTCCTTTTCCCTTCATTGACCAAGTGCTAGATACCTTGTCCGACAAACAATAATTTTATTTTCTTGACGGATATAGTGGAGAAAATCATATTTTGATAGCACCTAAGGATCAGGATAAGACCACTTTTACATGTCCTTGGGGGACATATTCCTATAGAGTTTTTCCATTTGTCTTATGTAATGCACTTGCTACTTTTCAGCGTGCAGTTTTAGGAATTTTTGTTGATCTTATACACGATTGTGTAGAGGTGTATATGGATGATTTTACAGCTTGTTAACACCATATTCAAAATTTTTGATTATGGGAGATGTTTGGGGAAAAGAACTTATCGGAAGGTATTGGGAAGGCATCCTCAGAGTTTGCAAGGGTACTGAAGGAATTTGCAGAGTGGCATTCTGCCTATGGGACAAGCGGTAGCAAGAATGAGGTAAAAGACATCGTGAATTGAAAACCACAATTCGAAATGATAAAGATTGACGGGAGAAAGGGCATTTCATGGATCAAATATGTAAGGTAAAGCACGGTCATTGGATGTGAAGAGTGCATTAAATTGGAATCATAATGGAAGGATGAGATTAATCTAAATATAGATCAACGGTACCGAAGCATTTCAAGTAGAATATGTGCTCGGTCAAAATCACTTTTCCAAATTGCGAAATGGATTAAAGGGTAGAGGCATCTGATGAAGGAGATAAGAATATGAGTAGATCTATGGCCATAGATGATTTTGCATTCCGAACTAGCATGGATAAGGTCATGATTCCAAATCATGAAAAGTGGTACTGGCTGCAAAGATCAATGGTCACGACAAAGGTGGGGATAGATTTGTGGTCGTGGTTCATTTCACGATTTGAACTAGCGCGGATGGGGTCAGGATCTCAAATCATGAAAAGTGGTATGGTCCGCTCTGATCGATGGTCATGAGGGGAGGTTGATCTTGATTGATGAATAAGAAACATATCTCGATATAGAGTTTCTCACTGGATCAAGAAAGGAGAAATCAGTGGAATGTTAAAGTTTTTAGACGTGAACGGCCTTAATGAAGGTAATTTGGAGATCGACGGTGGAGGTCGATTTTCCCAAATTAAGCTACACACACTGGTAGTGAGGAGAAATTTGGCATAAAGGACCTCACATATCTAAGGCTTCGATTGCAAGGGGAAATATCTACGCTACAGGCTGCATAGAAAAGGCATGGAGATTACGCGGTATAGAAAACTATAAAAGGGTCTATGTTGTTACACCTGATTTTACCACACATGGTAGATCACACATTTATGGCCTTCCTTATCCCTCTACAGAATATTTGGATCCCATGGACCATTTTTGTACCTTTGATGTTTCCAAAATCATCCCTAAAAACACTTGTTATTTGCTATACGTGACTTTTAAACCCTTTCTCGCGTATACACGCGGATATAACCTTTAAACCTGCATACATCGGGATGTGTGCAAAAGGAAAAATATTTTTGGATTTTTCCTTGATGTGGATCTGAGTCACTTGTCTCTTGGCCTTCCATATGCCTCGAGATCCCTTGGATTTGACATTCCATCACTCCATTGAAGCACTATATAAGGAACCATTTGGATACATTGAAGGGGGAGAATTGAAGAGTAAGAAAACTATAGTCCATTGTTGCCGCAGCTTGCTTATACTTGAGTCTACATCCCTTTGTCCCTTGGAGCACTTGGTGTTCTTCCCAAGCTTTCCTTTGATTGTGAGATTTCTATCGAGAGATGGAGGATTGAGGTGGTGGAGGACTTAGTTTCTCCGGTTCGCAGACGTGCCGACAGAGGTTGTCATTCATGTAATCTCTGATTTATATTAATAGAAATATCTTTTCCTGTCCAATGATGTGCATTTAAAAAAATATTGAATCCATGGATGCTTTTAATTACTTATAATTTATTGATTATATATGCTAGAGTAGTTCTAACACTATTATATGACATGCTTGTCTTGTTTGCTAATTGTTGATATAGCAAATTGTTAACACAAGTGAGATTGGAAAAGCTCAATGGGGATCTACATCAACCATCCAGAATAAGGTATGTTTCGAGATCCTTTAGTGTTAGATGTTTTATTTATCTTGCATATTGGGGAGGGATTGATTTCTGCAGTTACTCTGTCTATTGTGGTACACCCCAAGCCATAGGAAGTTTTCTCCGTAACAGAATTGGCGAACATATTGGGGAGTTCCTAGTCATTTCCTTTGGGGGTTTTGTCGGCATTCAATGTTCTTGAATTGCTCTGATTTCTCTATTTCTAATTCGGGTCTGGGGGAATGTTTTCCTAGTAGTGTCTTATAGGAATAAATTTTGTCTTAGCTTATCTATGTACCTTCTTTTTATCTCTTTTTCTTCCAGTACGTGGGTTTTTCCTTCACAGTCATGTGTACACGCGGGTTTTCCTGGAATAGCCACATATATACGTGGATTTTCTGAAAACAGTCATGTTTGCCCCGATTTTTTCCTTTTTGGGGAAGATTAAGTGTTGCTGGGTGAATTTGGATAATTGCTGAGTCTTCTTGGATGCTTCTGGAGTCCGTATACACCCCTGTTTTTTGACCAGAGACGCTTTTTAGTTTAAATTTTTGAAAATGTTCTTGTCATTTCATTTTCTATTTTTTGTTTTGGGATTAGTGCATTAGGTCTCTTTTANATTTGGTAGTGCTTGCAGAGTTTGAGGGTTGTAGAGTCATACGTTTGCTTTTTATCTCATTTAATTCAAAAAATACAAAAACATTTGCTTTTTGCATCATTATGAATTGTGTGCATTTTGCATTTGCATAGTACTTGCATTAGGTTTGATTGGAGAGCATTAGTAATATTTTCATATAGGAATTATTGCATATTCATTTGAAGGAAAATTTTGCACTTCACGTAGTAGCCATACCCCATTTTTCATTTGACACAGTGCATTTGCATTGATTGTTAGGTGTGCATTTTACTTCTTGTTGCATCATAACATCATGAGTTGCATGACCATTTTTCCCTTTTGAGTAATAATACAAATTAAAATCAACCCATAATAAAATGAATTACACTCTTTTCTTTTATAGGGTACACCAACAAGACTAGGTTTTAGGGTCTTGGAATAGTTCATTGTGAGTAAATTCTCCAGGACCACTAAAAGAAACATTTATGTGTCTGTCCAAGGGATATTGTGAAATTCCTTTATATAATTAGTGTTCTCAGGATCCTCCTCTTACAAGGGAGTTAAGCGTGAGGCAATGTGAGTGGTTATGATTGGGATGAACCTTGGTTGCAACTAAGTAGCACCGGAGATATTTCCAAGATTGTATTCGTATCTGGGGGCACTTTTGAGAGTTTTGGGATTTGTTACCCTGCCCATATGGTCAATCCTACCTGTGACTATCTTCCTGAGCATTGATTATATTGAGGTGAACTTAGTTGCCTTACCTAGGTTATCGAGGGGGTACTTTGCAGAGGTTATTATGCAGGTGTCTTGGCCAGGTAGGGGTTGGACAACACAATCGCTATATGTGTTGAAGCTGAGGGCCAATATAATTGCTTACTAACCTCTGCTTGTTGTGTATGGGAGTCTCAAGCCTCTCCTAGGGGAGACATACCTACTTCATTCAGGAGCTCACATATCCTACCCTTATTTGCTTACGATTTGGCTTTACATTTTATAGGTGTGTGCTCTATGCATGCTAGTTTTCCTAGGGTTTGCATAATTATATCGAGTCTTTTCATTTTTTGAGTCATTGTGGATTTGGGCGTGGCACTTCATCGTTCTCGTCATTTAGCAGGACTTCTTCCTTCCATGTATCCTCCTCCTTTGGGAGAGAGAAACAGATAGTCTGGGCGGACTATTTCTCACTTTGATTCACACACTATGGGAGATCATGAGGATGAGATTCAAGAGATGTCCAGTCCACCTCATGAGGTTGGGGAGGAAGATCCTAATCCCATATATGATCCTTCACCAGAAATACCTTCACAATCTAGTTATGATCCCTCATTCATAGGTCGTCGGTATTGGTTACCAAGTGACGAGACTCATTATGAACCCACAAGCACTAGTCATGTTCATTATGGCATGTTTGATATCCCTGCACCCGATCCAGCACATCATCTCAAGTTGGAATTTGAACCTAGCACTACACCTGGGGGAACTCCTATTCCTTTGCATGCAGAGAGATTTGGGAGCACTAGTCACATTTCCCCTTCCATCCTAGTGGTGGAAGCAACCTCACATGTTTGTCCTAGACCTAGTGTTAGTAATCATATGTAGATAGCAGAACTGAGACGAGTGACCATTGGGGACACCACTTACATTCTTTCACATGTCCCTTCATCCTTGAACCCTACGCCTTCGAATGCATTTTTGACAACCCTTCCTCCCCCTCATTCACGTGGTCCTTTGGGCTGAAATATCACTACTAGCCATGTTCATACTGCGACTGCTCACACGGTAGTATATCAAAGTCAAGTACCTCCTGTTGTGTCGGGAGGTCATATCCATGTTTCTGGATCATCTTATGGTCCATCTCAAGGAGTTCCCCATATCCCTAACTATGGAAATTCTCTTGGGACATCCCATGGGACACCTTATGCAGCTTCTCATGGACAGTATTATGGACCGCAGTATGGATAGAACTATCCATGCTATGGGTATGGGTATCAACAACCTACTTACTCTTCCAATTATGGCTTTGTAGCACTGCATAATTAAGGTACCCCACATCACAATCCTTCCATGCAACTCTATACGGGTGAAATGGGAGGAGGTTATTATGGCCAAGGCCATGGTATTTATAGCAATCAACCTTACATGAACCAGCACTATCAGGGAGTGTGGCATAGACCGGCTCAACCTAGGCTCCCTTTCCTCACAACATTGAACTTACCTGACTTATCGAGACTTATGAATGATTCGGTATCTCATGACCCGGCCTGGTCAGCCGTCCCTAACAAGATTCCTTCAGACATTCCCAAGTTCAAGGGAAAATATGGAGAAGATCCTAGTAAGCATGTCACTACTTTTCACCTTTGGTGCTCTTCCAATTCCTTACATGATGACTCAATCCGTTTGAGGCTATTTCAATGCACCCTCACTAGGCCTGCAGTGAAATGGTATATAGAGTTACCAATGGGGCATATGTTTTATTTGATGACCTTGCCATGACTTTCCTCAATCACTTTCAGCTACCCCTACGTTATGATGTTGGTACTGAACTCTTGTCGAAATTTCAACAAGACAAAGCCACACATATCTCTGATCATATTCAAGAGTGGCATAGATGAAAGCAGTTGATTAAAGCCTTTATACCATCGGAATTTCTCCTTGAGTGGTTCCTCAAGTCGTTGTTACCTTACATCGCAAAGGATGTTTCTACCTCCAGAGTCCAAAATGAGGAACAAGCAATATTTAGGGAATAAGATTTGGATTTGATCTATGCTCAATCCAAACTTTTGTATAATATTATACCTAATTCTCCATGATCTAGTTTCGATCCCAAGATCAAGCCTGGGCCACATGCCGATGGCATTGTGGGCTGTACAAGTACCAAACCTGTGGATTCGGTTATGAAACAAATGAGCCAACTGCAATTAATCAATCTGTGTTGGGACAAGCCATGGCTTCATCTCAACCTACCCAATCCATGAGTGTACTTTCTATGCAATTGTCAGACTAGAAGGGAAACCGACAGCTTGGAAGGAATAAGAAAAAAGGGAAAAATAATCGTAAGGGTGGGAATAAGAACAAAAATGCTAATTATAATGACAAGAACGCTCGTAATTCTGGGTGCGACAAGCAGACTAAACGTAAGGTAAAGTTCCTTACAAGTTATGTAAGGAGGACCACCCCACTCACTTTAGCCCTCATATGGAAGATGCCTCAGGGTTCATAGCATAGGGCCCAGCCATGCTAACTAATCCTTTACCCAACAATCAAAATATTAACTTGAGGACCATTGATCCTCATTGTGCATCGGGTGGAGATCAAAATCCGCTGGAGGCCAATACTGGTCATGGTTGCATCAATATGGTGCATGCTACTAAGGTTGTGACTCATGCGAAGGATTATGGTTCGTCACAACCGGACCTTGGAACGGAACCTGCTTCACCTGAGAGCCCTTTGCGTATGGAAAAACCTATGGATAAACTTGAAGTTGCACCTCGCATTCCTAAGGGAGTCCTAAAGCATTTGGGGCACAATCCTAATGCCTGAGACACCCAGAACTATTCCATTGTCGAGGATTTGGGCCAAACTCCTTGTATGATGTCCGCGCTTGAAGTACTTCAGACTTGTCCTCCATAGAGGAGAGCCTTGCTTTCTGCTCTTGGGGTTAATGATGATAACTCTTCTTCCATTATCAAATTTGAAACCATGGGAATACAACCTCGCTTGCCTTACTACATGTCTCTTTTGATTCATGTAGAGTGTCTTAATATGACCGTCAAATGAACTGTTATTGATGAAGGCGCTGCTGCTTTTGTGATGTCTTTGTCATGTTGGAAGGGTTTGGGTTCTCTTGAGTTGTCTCAATCCAATACTATGTTGACAACTTTTGATGGTAGATCATTTTGACCGCATGGTATTCTTCCTTCTCTTAAGGTCCAATTGGGAGGGAAGATTGTCCCGATCGAGGTCGAGATGGTTGATGTGCCCCTTGACTACAATATTTTCCTGGGTCGGAATTGGATGTATAGTATGCAAGACGTAGCCTCTTCTCTCTTTCGAGTGGTATGCTTTCCATTTAATGGGAAGATCATTATGATTGATTAGACATCATTCCATAATCCAAGTGTTAATGCATCATCGAGAACTTCTATCCTGATTATCGATCATTCTCAGTCGACAACTGGGAGTGTGGGTGTGGGTATGTATCCATCTCTTATGGGAACCTTTAGCTGTCCTGCACCCATTCTTATGATCGGATATAGTTTTGGTAGGCCTTCATCCTCATTGAATTTAGTGTCTTTTTGCACTACCCATATGGAAGATCCTTGGATTCTTCCTTCACCGAGTCCTTCGATTGGACCTATTGAAATGGATGTGTCGTTTCCTACAACGATGGTAGCATATCAAGCAAATATTGATCAAGTTGCAGAGCCTAGTCCTTCCTCTTTGCGGATAGAGGAGGAGGACCTGTATGTGCTTCCTACATTGGTAGTTGAGTCCTCTCACAGACATGATTTCCTTGACGATGTTTTTCCATTGGATGAAGCCATTATTGAGGCCATGTCTTGGTTGAACCACCTTGGGAAGAGTTACATCATCAATCATATTTTCTTCCTGAACTCGACCATATGGAGCGTGATGACTTTATGGGGTATTCTTAGTGAGAAGATTGGTAGTCCTGTGGTTCCATTGAGCTCTCTTGGTCAGATGGCCGATGGGAACATGGTGAATTTATCACCTACTATTCCTATCAATATTTATCGTGATCCTTGCAAAGTTGAGAATGTTTACATTGGGGCGAGTTGTTCCCCTGATGAGATCAAGGAGTATACCGAGCTATTTTTAGAGTTTAGTGACATATTTGCTTGGTCATATTTGCTAGGTATTGACCCTCATATTGTCGAACATGAGATTAAGACCTATCCGAATGCGAAACCGGTTCAAGAATGTTTGGATGTGGTGAATCCTAGAAAAGCACGCGCCATTAAGGATGAGATAGAGAAACTGCTAAAAGATGATTTTATCTATCCCGTTCCCCTGATGGAGTGTGTTTTGAATCCTATTCTGGTTGATAAGAAGTAGGGAACGATTCGTATATGCATTGATTTCCATGATTTAAATCGTGCTTGTCCTAAGGATAATTTTCCCACACCATTTATTGATCAGATTTTGGATGAGTGTGCGGGAAGTGAGGTATTCTCCTTCATGGACGGTTTTTCTAGATATAATCAGATTCAAATCAAACCCAAGGATCAACATAAGACTGCATTTATTTGTCCTTGGGGTACTTTTTCATATCGGAAGATGCCTTTCGGCCTTAAAAATGTTGGAGCTACATTTCATCGAGCTATGACCTTAATTTTTCATGATCTCAAAACGATTATCAAAGTGTATTTGGATGATCTCGCTGCTCATTCTCATTTGAGAGTGCGTCATCCATACCATTTGAGATTAGTCTTCAAAAGATGCCACCATTACCAAGTTAGGTTAAATCCTCATAAGTGCATCTTTTGCGTGATTGTTGGTCACTTGCTAGGGTTCATCGTATCCAAGGAGGGTATAAGAGTTGATCCCTTAAAGGTTGAGGAAATACTTCAATTGTCTCCCTTGTGTAATATTAGACATCTTCAGTGTTTGCAAGGCATGGGATATTTCTTGCAGAGATTCATGGTTAATTTTGCCAATTTTAATAAAGGCTTTATGCGTCTTTTAAAAAAGGACACTCCTTTTTTCTAGGATGAGTGAGCCCAGGAGTCCTGTAATGCTCTTAAGCAAGCCTTAGCATTGGCCCCAATGCTTAGTCCACCTGAATATAGCCATGATTTCTTGATTTATGTGGCCGCGTCCATGGAGACAGTTGGTATGGTTTTGGTTCAAGAGGATGAGGACCTCCATGAGCATGTCATATATTATTTGAGCTGAAACCTTATTGATGTGAAAATATGTTATTCCCATGTGGAGAAGCTCGCCTTGGCCACCGTTCATGCGGTTCAAAGATTGAGACATTACATTCTCCTCCTCTGAACCTTGGTTGCAGCTCATATCAATCCGTTTCAATTCGTCCTCACTAGAAGGATGATTGGGGGAAAATACAATAAATAGATTGTTATTTTGTAAGAGTTCGATCTTGAATTCGTTTCGGCAAAATCGAAGAAATCGTTGATCTTTGCTAAGCTCATATTTGATTTTCCAAGTTTGGAGGAGGAAGAGGTTTATGAGGATACATTTTTCAATGAGCATATTTTCCTTATCTCAACTTTGGACCCATGCTACAAGAATATCATTGTATATTTGCAAACGTTGAAGGTCCCTACTCACCTTTCATAGGATGAGCGACGATGATTATGTCATGTAGCTAAGAACTACCTTATAGTGGATAACACTTTGTACTGCCGTGGGGTAGATTCCATTTTGCGTCATTGTTTAACCAATGAGGAGGTTGAGGTTGTGCTGAATGATTGCCATAGAGGGGCGTGTGGTGGTCATTTATCTGGGCTTTCTACAGCCCAAAAAATCTTGAGAGCAGGATATTTTTGGCTATCAATCTTCAAAGATTGTGTTAATGTAGACAATAAGTGTCACCCTTACCAGGTGTTTGCATGCAATATGTGCTCTCATCTAGCCTTGTTACATCCTATTGTCATCGCTGGTCCCTTCACCAAGTGGGGCCTTGAATTTATAGATTGCAAGCTAGCATCGACTGGGGGGCATCATCAGATTATAGTGGCTGTCGATTATTTCATGAAATGGGCAGAGGCTATGCCCACAGTTAAATATGATGGTGAGATAGGTGCGCATTTCATTTTCAACCAAATTATTACTCGGTTCGACATTCCAAAAGAGCTTGTCATTGACCATGGTAGGCACTTTCAGAATAAAATGATGGAAGATTTGGCTTCAAAGTTAGGGTATAAGTAGGAGCACTCCTCTTCTTATTACCCTCAGGTGAATGGACAGGTTGAAGCAGTGAATAAATCACTTAAGTCCATTCTCCAATGAACCATCCCACAAAGCAAGACGAATTGGAATATCATGTTATATCCTGCTTTGTGGGCCTATAGAACTGCGGTTAAGACTGCCACCCGTTTCTCTCCATATCAGCTTGTACATGGGTTGGAGTCTGTCTTGCCGGTTGAATGCAAAATCTCTTCTCTGAAGCTAGCTATAGATATTTTACCAGACACTTCCACATTGGAAGAACATTTGGTCCACTTAGAGAAGCTTGATGAGCAGTGTCGGGATGCCTTAGTGGATTTAGAAGTAAATAAGCGTCGCATGAAGGTCCAATATGACAAGTTTGTCCGTCCCAGGATGTTTAGTGAAGGTGATTTGGTCATTTTGTGGGATCAAGCTAAAGAACCCTTGGGGGCAGGGAAGTTTAATCCCATGTGGCATGGTCCTTACATGGTCAAACGTGTGTTAGAGGAGGGCACCTATGAGCTAGTGTATTATGAAGGGACAACCTTGGCAGAGCCTAGAAATGGTCTCTATCTTAAAAAATACTATGCGTGATCTTTAGCCAGGGCTAATTGTTGTATATTATTGTACAGTTTTTGAATTGCATAGTTAGGTTTTCTTATGGTGATCGGGCTTGTTGATTAGCTTCTATTTCTTATGGCAGATGTCGATGGAGTCTTCCGTTTACATAGGATTCACTGATGGTGCTATCCGTTACACTCAAAACTCAGCCTCGATTGCTTGGGTAATTTTTACTCCTACAGGTCAAGTATTGTCTTTAGGAGGCATATGTTTGTGGCCTTCTTTGAACAATGTTGTTGAATATAGTGCCGTTATTGAGTTATTACATGATGCCATTTCACATGGTGTTCTCTCTCTTGAGGTATGTCTTGATTCGCAGTTAGTGGTTTCATAGCTTAATGGCTCGTATCATATTAGGGATCCGATATTATTATGAAAATTCTTACGTGTGAGATTTCTAGAACAACAATTTGAGAATATAATATACATTTAGGTTCCAAGAATTTTTAATCAAGTTGCTGACTCATATGCTAACTATGTGTTAGATTGGAATTTGTTTCATAGACCATAAGCATATCACAAACATACATTTTTGCACACATCTAAATAAATAAAATTGATCATCATAAAAGTTTTTTCATTAATATCCAAAAAGTGATGTCATAATACATACATAAGTGTCATAATACAAAATTGGGGTTTTTGAGCCACCAAAACATAATACACGGTTGTACAAAAAGGAATACTCTCAGGTCTCTAAGCCTGAGGAGGAGGGGGCTTCTGATCATGGTAGCACACCATGGCTCTAGATATCCGTCGAAATAATCGAACCCATTCCCATGATACACCAACCACCTGGCGCTGCATGGCCTCAGGAAAGTCCTCGACTTGCACCATAGGTACCCTGTGTGTCAAGTGTACGAAGTTCATGTGAATGCTTTGGAGCGTCTGCTCCGCATCTGCACCCATGAAATTATATCCTCTTCCCCTTCATTGATGATGAGGGAAACCATCCGGTCATCATGGTCCAACATTTGCATACACAAGACAGATTGTCACTATGTGTCGTCACACCAAAACATGTCTTTTGAGTCAATATATCAAAAAACACAACAAAAAAATTAATAATTCAAAAAACTTAAAAAGTGGGTTTGGGATTTGTTACCTATTTCTCCATATGCCTCTCCTGGTGGTAGGGGCATGTCCGGATATCCACAAAAGTATATCCCTGTGTAGGGGTAGTCATCGATGGCAATGATCTACCTCTGCCACCATGGAGATAAGTTTGCTGGGTAGGGGTTAGCCACCCTACCTCCGCCCAGTATGCGCATAACATTTTCCCAACATCGTTGGGAAAAATATCGAACTCCGTGTGGAGGAATTCCCACTCTAGGGCTTAGCCTTGGTACCCGCTCAAAGAAGAACGTGCTCAGTATGCTTCTGAAACTGAAGTTCCACACCCTACCCATTTTGCAGTCACTGAGATGCTGTTTCATGTTACTCAATAGTACAGTGCTCGATTCATACACTGTGGGTCTCATAACCTCCACCACATAGAACATTAGTGGCTGAGAGGCTTGGTGGAGTGAAGCTAATTAGGCTATCCTGCCGAATGCCAATAGTATGGCCTTCAGTCCTAGAACCTGGATAGAGTTTGTTGAGATTTGACTCCCAACCTTTTTTGTGTCCAGAAAGCAGTACACCACAATCTACTCATCAATAGTCAATCCAGCTCTTGGCCTATGAGATTGGAGATTTACCACCTCTCCTTGTCAGGATAAACTAGTGATAAAGTATATGTCCTCAACTTCAATGTTGAGCGACATCCTGTCAATGTGAAAAGTCTCAGAGTCTGGATCCTAGTAATCCACTAGCAGCTGGTGGAGTTTTGGTTTGGCCCTCAGGCTGCCAAGACACCAAAACTTATACAAACCACACGCCTATAATGCTTGTTGGGCCATAACATCACCTTCCACGGCCTCTTCCACATCACCTTGTTCTCCCTCCCTCCACTCTAACACCGTCCTGCACAAAAAGAAAGAGTTTTAATTAGTATTTTCCTTTGAAAATGTCATCTGCAGCCTCATACATGACTGTTTGCAAAACAACCGTGTATGTACGTGGGTTTGGGTGTTTTTTCCGCATATGGTGAGCCCTATACACTGAAAAAACTCCGATTTTTGTGTGGGCCAAAACGCAGAACTTGGGATGGCCTAAAAAAATGATTCGACCATGAAAACTTAAAAAAATTACATGAAATAGGAAGAGGACGACATCAGGAGTTACCTGGATTAAACGGTGTCGAATTTCGTCGGACAATGCTCCTGGAATTCACATCGGAAGTTTTAAGCTCAAATGGGTAAAAATTTCAAATGATATGGAATTTTTAAATTTTTTACTATTTATAGAAATTTTTTGAAATTTTTTACCCACTTTCTATAGTTTTTTACCATTTCTGACCATTTTGGACCATTTTGAACTAATTTGATGATGTAGGAGTCCGTTTTGAGCATTTTTTGACCGTGGTTTTGACCCATTCGTGCCTATTTCAGGTATTGTGTCTAAAATGGCATATAGGTTAGGTTTCACATCTGTTTGCACTTTGCATGACCTTATGACCATTTCATTATAACCTTAGGTACGAACCCATTCTATCTTGTCACGGAACCTTATTATTGCTTTAAGAAGTGACATGATGTGAATGGTAGATCTTGACCATACATGGGTACTCTAGTTAGCTCCTATTTTGCATTTGGTGCCCATGCCGACATTTTTCCTTTAGGGTGTGGGAGTCCTTTGTATAGTATCGCCATGACTTTGCGCAAGAGCTTCATACTCCTCTTGATATTTTTGATGACCTTTTCCCCCAGGACTCCATTACGTCAAGTTGTAATTTCATTATCATGAGTTTTGCTTACCTTATTGAGCCTTACATTGTATTCCCTGACTTTTATTATCAGCCATATAGCTCGAGCTTATCTCATGTCCAGCCAAGCAGAGCCATTTTATATATCTTTTGTAGCTTGATTCCCCATTTTTTACTGGGAATGGAATTTCCCATGTGTGTCATTATCCTACACATGTTTCCTTGCATTGAGCATAGGTATGTTCCACTACTTGGAACTAGTTTGTTTTCCCCTTGATGCTTGTCTCCTCCTAAATTTGTAACTATAAAGAAATCTTATTCTTTTTCAAGCTTTTCAAAATATCTGAAAAAGTCCAAAAAAATCAAAAAACCAAAAATCCGGATAGGAAAAGATGTTATCTTTGGCAGCAGTTGCATCGTGTTGCCTTCGAATAGAGCATTGTATATCACATCCATTGGTTGGGTTAATAGTTTGACTTTAGGATTTGTACTCATTTCTCTAAGTTTATCTCCACTGACTGGTTAAGATTCCAGTCCCTATGGAGCCTTTGTCGATGACTCCCGTGTCACAAAGATGTCCCAGTTTTGTATATTGAGTCTATGCTACCTACATTTAGTAACCATTCACCTTTATGCTCTTGTTCAAAGGAAGTTGAAGCCTGAGTCGACCATTCCTCAGTTTTCTTGACTTTGCATGTTGGCCATTCCCGAAACTGGTACTGGTTCGAGCACATTATGATCAAGTCCTTCCACATTATACATATTTGCTGAGTACCTCATGTTGGATGATGGGGGATGCCTTAATGCCCTCCTTCCAGCGGATTTCATCCCATCGATTTCAGATCATTTAATCTGGGATAGGATTCTAGAGTCGTTTGAGTTCCTTGAGACTTGCAGTCATCAGTGGTAGGTTCTCTCGCCATCGACAGTTTTGGGAATACATCAATTTCCCCTGATCGATGGATTCCTTCAAGTGTTCGACCTCAACACATCTATTCATACTAGTTAGATTGCACTCTAGTACCTTGATTCCCATTTTCATTATCAGTGGATGATCTCTTGTCTGTTAAAGGTATACATCAATGACCAATAATCAGACGATGGACTACTATGTTTGACCTCGACACCTCTATTCACATAGTAGGACATGTACTTGTAGCGGATTATGTAGAATACTTTCTAGATTGGTGGCATTTTTGATATGTTACCTCCTTGATCGTGCCAGTGTTCATGATATTTCAACTCTCGTGACTTGATTCCAGTGTATGTAAGATATCTTCAGCCATTATGGAGATCTTGATCCATTGTATATCTTCAGCATTCATGGAGATCATGATCCTTTGTATATATTCATCATGGAGATTCTGATCTATCTATATTGTACATGGCGATGACTACACATGTCATATTTTGTATCATGCCTATTCATGGCCATTGTACTCTTATATATCCGGGACTGCTGTATGTACTTGTATTCATATGTAGAGATATTTGTACTATATTGTTGGGTGGATGGTTCTTCCACCTGGTTCTTCATCACTCCACTTATGGGATGGACTTATAATGTGTTTCAACCATCGTATCACCCCTATGACCTCACATATTAGGGGGCATTTATTAGAGCTGCTTTTACCACACATGGTAGATCACACATTTATGGCCTTCCTTGTCCCTCTGCAGACTCTTTGGACCACATGGACTATTTTTGTACCTTTGATGTTTCCAAGATCATCTCTAAAAACACTTGTTATTTTCTATACGCAACTTTTAAACCCGTTCTCGTGTATACATGTGGATATAACCCTTAAACCCGTGTACATTGGGATGTGTGTAAAAGGCAAAATATTTTTGGAGTTTTCCTTGATGTGGATCTGAGTCACTTGTCTCCTGGCCTTCCATATGCCTCGATATCACTCGGATTTGACCTTCCATTACCCCATTGAAGCACTATATAAGGAACCCTTTGCATACATTGAAGGGGGAGAATTGAAGAGCAAGAAAAATATAGTCCATTGTTGTTGTAGCTTGCTTATACTTGAGTCTGCATCCTTTTATCCCTTAGAGCACTTGGTGTTCTTCCGAAGGTTTCCTTTGCTATCAAGAGATGGAGGATTGAGGTGGTGGAGGCCCAGGTGGATGACTCATTTTCTCTGGTTCGCAGACGTGCCAATAGAGGTTGTCATTCATGTAATCTCTGATTTATATTAATAGAAATATATTTTCCTATCCAATGACCTACATTTAATTGAATATTGAATCCATGGATTTTTTTAATTGCTTATACATTATTGATTATATATGCTAGAGTAGGTCTAACACCATTATATAGCACGCTTGCCTTGTTTGCTGATTGTTGAGAGAGCAAATTGTTAACACAAGCAGGATTGGAAAAGCTCAATGGGGATCTACATCAACCATCCAGAATAAGGTATGTTTCTAGATACTTTAGTGTTAGATGTTTTATTTATCTTGCATATTGGGAAGGGATTGATTTTTGTGGTTACTCTGTCTGTTGTGGTACACCCCAAGCCATAGGAAGTTTTATCCATAACATACGTGGAGTTGGAAAGGTTTTTCTTTTCCAAAGCCTCGAGATTGATGAATTCCCTGACCACATACAGAGTGCCAGGGCACATGGACCAGAAGATTGTTCTAGAGAAACAAGGTAGGCCCCTGATACTGCCTCAGTGCTATTTGAAAATGGAAAAAGTAGGAGAAATAGAAGTAATAGAGGTAAGGGATAATGCAGAACCGGAGGTCACATGTCAGAGGGTAGAAGAAAGTCTTGTGGATGTGAATGCCAAGATTTTTGATACCATTCTAGTGGGGGAAAGCATTGAAGCTTCTAGGGGTAAATTGGAAGACCTTAAGGACCAGGGTAGCGATACCTGTGGTGTTTTTTAATCTTTTTTCCATCTTTTCTCTATTGACCAAACCCCCCATTGCCCTGAGTTTGTCGAGTGGTGTACAAATTTTTTTTCTGCCACCAAGGGAGTCATTATGAATCGGTCCAAATCCAAAATATTCTATTCAATATAGGCTCCTATTGTTTGTAAAACCCTCCACGTCCCAGACGAGTTTGTCTCGATATCCCAAAGCCACCGAGAAGAGAATATAATACATTTTTTAGAGAGTCTACTGTCGAAAATAGAGAATCTTTCATGAGATCTTGTTCAAAACCTAATGGTGAAGTCATTAGTCTGTCTTACCCCATTGAACTTAGTCAATTTAATGAAGAAACTCAGTGGTGCATATCCCTAGCCAGTCAGTTTCTAGGTCTAGATACTAACGGTTATGTCACCGAGTCATTGTTGAGTCTATTGTTCATTTTGAGTACCTGTCCGATCGAACTTGAACTTCGAGGGCAATCTTTTCAGTCCCGTTGTCTTAAATTTGATGAATTTCTAGCCGAAAACATTCGTTCTCAGTTAGCGATTTTTCATGGCACCAAAGTATTCAGATTCCAGTCCTTTTTGTTGAGAATGTTTATAGCTTATAACAAATAATATTTACAAGTGCCTGAGCTAGAGATCACTGGTGAGATGACCAAAGACTATTGTAAATTCATGAACCATTTGATGGCCAAAATATACAACCTTTTCTTTCAAGAAAGTCTACCTAGGGTGTTTCTTGAGATGAGGCAAACAATGCAGCTGTGTCATAGTAAGATAATAGGAGACTGGTTCCTGACAGAATTTGGAACAATCATAAGGCTATATGGTTTTGTGCTCAACCTTACATCCTGCTATCCTTTCTAAGTGCCAGGGTTTTCTCCTTGGAATTAATCAGGAAAAGAGTCACTGTTGAAGAAGAACACTTTTTGAATTCTAGGAAGAGCTCAAATCTTATTTTCCCCTGGGAGGTGGGGCCATACACTGTCAGGAGCACAACTTCTTTGCCACTAGTTGGTAACTTAATCAAAGGCATGGAATTCTCTTTGGAACAGGCTGTAAATTACAACCCACATCAAGTAATTTCCAAAAGGAGGAAGGCTCATAAGTGTAAGCCTTTTGAGCACACTGAAATACCCAGGCTTAGAGAAGCGGCCAATTGGGATGATTTCCCTAACTCTACCATCACAGATATTAGCATAGGACGAAGCTCTATCTCACCCCTACCATGGGACAATTCTCCCCAAAGGGAGCTGTCCAAAGTAGTTGCAATTGCTGGGAATGCCTCATTGTTGGTTAGTTATTCAAGGAGTTCAATGAAAAGAGGACTTTCAGAACCCATGGAGACTGATGAGGTAGACACTGCCCAAAAAATAGAAAACAGAACAAGAATAATAGTTAGTGTAGGTTAAGAGGAGCAATACAAATATGCAAATGAAGAAGAAAAATGTGGAAGACCAGGAGAAACAAGAAGAGCCCGAAACAACCAAGTTGTAGATCTAGGAGTATGTGTTTGATGGACAGACTCCAAACAGGCATGCCTCTGAAGAAGATTGGATGGAATCTTACCAAGAAAGGGCTTATAAAACTTTTAATGAGACATCGAAGCTATATAATGAAGTAATACATTTTCCTTACCCAAATGTGGCATTGAAGACTATGAGGGATCATGCTACAGGCACCGTTAGCCTGGCTTTGACAGTAGGAAACAAAGTGTCAGAGGTTAGTGTGAACCTTGAAAAGGTTCCACTATTGATATGATACACCTTAACAGAGACACCGGTGACATCTTGAATACTAGATTACTGAAAGCCACGCTACATATATCCAAGCTGGAGGCAAGTAAAACAAAAACTCTAGACCTTTTGAGGAAGGTAAGAGTCGAAAACAGGGCCCTCAAGATCCAAATTAACAATTTACAGAATGAATTAGTACATATAGAAGGACTATCATATAAGGGAGCTTTAGCTCAAAGATTGTTGGATGAGAAAGAAAAATAAATCCAAGTACTGAAAAGTAAATTGAAAATCCCCCCCACCCAACTCACTCAGACAGATGAGTTGGCTAAATTCGAAAAAGAGAAAGAGACATTGAACACTGAGCTTACAGATTGCAAGGCCAAGGTGTTGAAGCTCGAGGAGAAGGAAAGGTAGTGGGAAGTGGATACCAAGCTTCTGAAGGAGGGTGAAAAAGAATTAAAGGATACACTAGCAACAAAGGAAAAAGAGATTTAGGAAAAATGCATAGAGGTTGCAATTCAACCAGTAAATGTAACTGGAGAAGTAGACACCAGTTATCTTTTTCTAAGGCAATGTCCCAAATAGGCCTGAAAGATACAGAGCTTACTAAGTTAAAAAACAAATTAAGAATTTAGAGGAGAAAAAATCAAAGGAGGAATAAGAAAAAGAAAAGATAGAGGAGAAATGTCAAGAATTGACACAACAAAATGCCAAATTAAGCCAGCAGATGATCGGTAAATTGGCCTTGCAGGGTGCTAGACATTTTATCTGGGATCAAATCATTGCAGAAGCTAACAAGATTAGACCTTATATAGATTTCATTGCAGATCAGGAAAATTCTTTGACAAAGGCCAAGAAAAATCTTTCGACAGTATTAGGAGAAGTGCAGAAAAGACCTGCAGCGATAGCAGAAAATTCTGTTACTTTTCTAAGCGCCTTGTCAGATGATCTAGCCAACCGGTATAATATCCAAAATAGAGTTGCTATCATCTCTGGGGATAGAAAGGTAATTTCTAAACATAGGTTGTTGGACACTATCTAGGCTAAAATTGGCATTATTGAGCACAAGGTCAAGAAGGTTATCAAGTTATGTAAGCCACTGGTAGACAGAGGGATTCCTTTCTTCTGGGAAGAAAAGGGACCCTTATTGTCTCAGAAGGATTATCTAGAGAGACTAGTTAGTTTTCGATCAGACAACAATAAGTTCTGAGACATGCAACAATCCTTTTCAGGAAGGACTGTTTTCGATAAGTTGGCCTGTGAATTCGAACTACTGTTTGATTTTAAAGCCACCTGTGCCAGAGCACCCGAGGCCTCATACAAAGAAACTATGGAACTCAAAGTATAAACACTTGACATGGTTGTTGTGACTTTTCCTAGTCCTGATCAATGGATTTCAATTCAGCAATGCGGGTCGATCAAGTTTAGGATGCTACCATAGAGGTGGAAATGATAGTGATGCAGGAAATTTTCTCCGTGGACACACCCCTCCAATGATCACCTCTCCTAGAGCTTTGTACAACATTCACCAACCAGAGGATACATAAAATACTCTTGCGCATATTTTCTCCCACATTCCACGTTTCATTTTTCAGTTTTAAATAAATCATGTCAGATACACTACATTATAGTTTGTTATAAGTTGTTCTTTAGTTGTAACAAATTTTGATTCCCGAATGTCGGTTTAGGAAGTCCAAAATACTATAAATTTACCTCTTGAAGAAGGAGAAAAGGTTGGAACCAATGTAACTTTGTGTTGTATGCTTTCAAGACTTTTATAATAAAGTTGCAGAGCTGAAGTCAGTGTTTTTCACAGGGATTCATGTGTTTTTTGTGTTATAGTTTGTTTATTTCTTTCTCATGTGAATGTTTTCCAGTTTATCTCCTCCATTATGTTTTCTTTCATGTCTGAAATAAGTGTATAAAAGTTTGGAATTCATACATACTATGCTCCATCTATTGTTTCAAATATCCACTAAAGCTTTCTTCTAAAGTTAATACATAATTCATTCTTTAATGCTCTATTTTGATAGTTTGTTCTTTTTCTTCCTTTTCCACCAGACAATTATAATTTGACTACGACCAAATGGCTATCTTGCCTCTGTGTTAAAATCACATGCATAAGTTCTGTTTATTCCAGATACGCATCTTGACTCCATCACCCAATGGTTCTATGTTCTGTTTCAACCACCCTTACAAACGATTCATATTTTCACTTGTACATATCTGGCATTGTTAATATTTGGTGAGAGATCCCTCTTTGGAATTGGAGAAGCTAGCTCCCTTTCCTATAGTTTTTCAATTCTAGTGCTAACACATCCTATGGTAATACCTTTCAATACGCTCTCGATAATATTGAAAAAGTCTTGATCCAATGTCAGGAAACAAATCTAGCCCTAAGTCATGAAAAATGTAAAATTCTATTAACAGAAGGCATAGTTTTGGGGCATCATGTTTCCTCACAAGGGATCAAGGTAGACCCTGCTAAGATAGAAGTAATTGTTGGTCTCCCCTCTCCAAAAACTCAAAAGGAAGTAAGAATATTTCTTGGTCATGTAGGTTACTATCGTCGTTTTATTGAAAATTTCACTAAAATATATGCACCACTGTTTAAACTGCTTATGAAGGATATAGAGTTCTAATGGACTGAATCATGCCAAAGTGATTTTGAGGTCTTAAAAGATAAACTATCAGTGGCACTAATACTGAGGGGTACTGATTGGTCCCTTCCTTTTCATATATCCACCGATGCTTGTGACATAGGCATAGGAGGAGTTCTTGGTCAGAAAGAAGGCCAAGCATCTTATGCCATATATTTTATTAGCAAAAATCTGACGTCTACTGAACTAAATTACACTGTTACTGAGAAGGAGTTTTCGACAGTAGTCTATTCTATTAATAAGTTTCATCATTACATCACATGATATGAAGTTTTGTGCATACGGACCATTCTGCCATCAAATGTTTGATGAATAAACTAATTACCAATGGTAGAGTGATGCGATGGCTTCTTATATTACAAGAATTTAATATCACTGTCGTCGATCGACCTGATAGAGAAAATTTGGTAGCAGATTTCCTCTCTCGTATTCAACATGATGATGGTGCTAAACCAGTTGATGATACTTTCCCCAATGAACATCTATTTGCTGTGTCTGTTCAATTGTCACACCCCCGGTTTTGACCCCATTTGCATGATGTATAAAATGTAATTAATCATGGTGAGGAGCTCAAGGAAAAAGCCCCACCATCGATTTGGTCATGTATGTTTCGACAATAGGGGTAGTTGCTGATGGTATGTCGTGCTATCCAACACATTACAATGTGGCATCATGTAAATACGCACATCAAATAAAACTAAAACCACAACCAGCTACACCAGTGCAACGTTGAATGAAAAGCGCATGGTTCCAAAGGATAAGGGGTGGGGGATGTCAAACCTTGGTTTATGGGGGAAAAACCCATGTGTTGCCACCTTGTTTTTTTTCCATCTTCCCTTGTCAACCTCTTTATTGTTTTGGGGAGTAGTTGAGGAGTTATGGCTGGTGGTGGTTGGGGAAATTATTGTCCTTGGGAGTGGGGTGGCAGGGCTGTCAGTCCCTTGCCCACACACCCACTCCACTCTCATGCGACCTTCCATTCTCCCCATGATGCATTCTCTCCTCGGTCTGTTCGTTCCCCATCGTGGTCTGTTCATCTTCCTCACGCAGAGGTCGGTGTTGTTTTCCTCACGCACAGGCAGTGGTTCTGCCAGATCTCACGCAGCTAGGAGAGAAGCTGCCTTTCAGTGGCCATTCATGTTTTCTATAGAGTGGAATCAGGTATGTTTTCCTCTATGTTTTGCGGTCTGGTGCAAGTTCCCTCATGCACAGACTATTTGGGGTCGTTTTCCCATGTTGTGAGCCGTGCTCACTGCTTGTGTTTTGGGGCTGTTGTCTTCCCCACGTTTTGTTGGTTGTGGTGCTGAATTTCATTTTGGGCCACTATTGATTTCCAATTTGTTGGATGAGTTTCCCTGTTTTGGGACTGTGGATTGCTACTATCATTCATTGTGTGTTTGTGGCTGCTGGAGTACCCTGGTTTTGGGGTTGCACCCAAGTTGTTTTGTCCACTGTAGGGCCAAGAAAAACTCTATGTTGCCTTGTGGGCTTGAGCTGTGCTCATCGTTTGCTTGGGATTATCCCTGGTTGTCTTTGCTTCTTCACAGGGCCGTGAAGGGTTGTTTTGCTGCTGGTATGCAGTGGTTGTCCTTTGGACTGCGCTGGCTTGGCCGATCTGTTGATGGCCTGGTAAACCCAATGGTGTTGGTTTGCTGATTGTGTCCCTTGGCTATGTGTAAGCCTGCACTGACCCTTATCCTTGGAGGAATCATGCCTAGCTCGGGGGTGGCAGTGTTGCTGAGAGATTGATGAGCACACTAGCCTATGGTTGGGTGGAACGTTGTAGAGACGTAGCTGGTTGCGGGGTGAATTCTTCATCAAAATATAAGTACATCTGATTATCCCATCTCTGCAGTTATATTGATGTTTAATGAATTATGATGAACATGTTGAACGATGGTTTATGAATATTTTTCCTTCCGCTGAATGATTGAGGAATTATGCATCTTGTATGATGTTTTATGCATCCTATTATGCATTTTGTTTAAGCTTTTAGTATCAACATTTTTCCTGTTTATGTTCATGGGGTTGTTTTCCCGGTTGCATTGGTGTTCGTCGCGTCCTCTTCGCCGGTCCGAGGTATGGGGACGTGACATCAATCCCCTTGGTTTGCGGACATTGCTAATTATTTGTCAACTAGGAAGTTACCAAACCATTTGTCTCCTAATGAGAAACGTTTAATTGTCATCGAGAGTTCTAGTTAATCTTGGGCTGATAATGACCTCTTCTGTATCGACCCAGATCTTGTTATTAGATGATGTGTACGGGAGGATGAGATGATAGAAATCCTCCATGCATGCCATTATGGGCCATGTAGGGGACACTTTTCTGACAAGCGAATGACATACAAAGTATTGCATTCTGGTTATTACTAGCCAAGCATTTTTAAGGATGCTTCCAGATATGTTAGAGGATGTGATAGTTTCCAAAGAATGGGTAGACCTACATCATCGGATGAGATGCCTTTACAGCCTCAGGTCATGATTGAGCCTTTTGAGAAGTGGAATGTCAACTTTGTAGGACCAATCTCTCCCATGTCCCGTAAGAATAAATACTTCCTCGTTTGCACATATTATGTCACCAAATGGGTAGAAGTTAAAGCTTTGTTCTGAGGTACAAAGAAATATGTGGTAGAATTTATATATGAAGAGACATTCACTTGATTTGGTGTGTCTAGAGAAATCATCACTGGCCAAGGTTCTAAATTCACCTCTAAATTAATGAAAGAGCTTACCCAAAATATAGTATACGACATTGCAAATCCTCACTTTACCATCCACAAGACAATGGCCAGGTAGAATCAACCAATAAGGTATTGGAAGCTATCTTAACCAAAACTATTCAACTACATCATAAAGATTGGGTGGATAGACTCCCAGAGGCTTTGTGAGCCTATAGAATAACTTGGAGAAATACTACTAGACATACACCCCGTGAGTTAGTATATGGGAAACAAGTCCTTTTACCTATTGAATTCTAAGTTAAGACTTTTCGTATGGCTATGCAATTATGTATGGATTTAGAAGAGGTATAGAAACAACATATCTTACAGATTAATGAATTAGATGAGATTAGGAAAGATGCACTCCAAAGGACAATGTTAATACAAAATCAACGAAATAAATGGCATGATAAATTTATTAAGAAAAAGCAGTTTAATATCAGAGATTGGGCATTGCTATTTGACTCAAGGTATAAAAATTTCAAAGGAAAATTAGCTCGCTCTAAGTACCAACCGGCTTCCACATGTTAAAAAAAACTTTTATACGAAGCAAACCCACCAGAGTACTGAGTAGGCTTGCTGGCAGTGGGTCCATGCTAAGTAATATCTTTAAATAAGGAAGCCTGGTAAGTGCAAGTAAACCCATTGGGGTACTGAACAGGCTCGCTGGTAGTGGGGCTATGCTTGCATGGTACCAAGATAAACCCATCGAGGTACTGAACAAGCCTGCTTGCAGTGGGGAAATATCAGGTAAAAGAGGTCTGGTTAATGCAGAACTATGCACATGGTTCGTAAAACAAAAAAAAGCCTAAATAAACAAAGCAGAAAAAAAAGAACAATACATGTTTAGGCCAATTCTTCATCATGTCATTTGAGAATGGTTGTAATTTGGACTTGGGACTCTATCATCTACTTCAATAATATCTAGGATATAATTATTCTAGAAATGGGACCCATATCTATATAAATTGCACGACCTCGAGAGTGAACTTAAAATATTCTTTAGATGACAGGATATCCTTAAAATGAGGTATGTATGACTAGTTACTCCTATGGAATTTTTTGCATCAATTATACTCTTGTTATTTGTATAATCTTCTCAAGCACTATTATTCTTGAAGAAAATATATATTTGAATCGTCTCCATTCACCAGTTAGTATTTCTTTTTTTTCACTAATAATAGCAGCGTTTTTAGAACTATTTGTTATATTATTTGGGACTCAGTCATATTTTTTTTTATGGCTTGAGAACATGCCATATTTTTGGCTTGGGGGAAGCTTAGAAAGTTTCTGAATGATTGTTTTTACTTTCTCAATGTTTATAGAAAGTTTTGCTTATTTCTGACAAAAGTATAGATGTTTTCAGATGTTTTTCAGGATAACACAATTAATGGAAGACTGTTTTAATCCATGAGGAATAATGCAATAGATATTTACTAAAAAATGATTTATATTATGTTCTCATAGCCCAAAAAAGTTTACTGCATAATTAGTAGCAGTCAGACCCAGTAAGGCGCATTTTTGAACAAAAGTTTCGTTTGAAGGGTCAAATGAAGTTTCCAATGGAAAGTTAAATGACGCTCGAATGAAAATTATACTGTTATAATGGCATGCTATCAAAATGTCAAATACTTTTGGTTTTAAGGGAAAATATTTTAATGGGATGCATCATATTCATAATTATTGAGCCTTATTCATATGCTTACACTCGTATTATGATTTTATTAGGACTAATTTCGACCTATGATTATGATTATGATTTTGACATAATGTGATCTTGTTTAAAATATTTACGAGTGTGATATGATTGTATGATATTTTCAATTATCATTACACTATCAATACCTTTATCCTCTTACCCAATTACACGTAGGAACCATCAAGTGGCCTATCATCTCGTTAATTCGGGTTATTATGATTTTGAATGCGTCTTTATGGAATTGTATTGAGTAATGTATTCAACCTGTCCAAAGTTTATATTTGGACATGGTTGAATTTACCAAAACCCTACGAATTCATTAACGCACACATCTTTTTGATAGCACACGATTCAAGATTTGTATGATCATTTAAACGTTCCAAGTATCTTCCCATTATTGTTTAATCTCCCAAATGGATCATGTTTTAAACTGACGCCCTTGTGTATTCATTCCATTATGTCGTCCTCACTCATCTTCGTCCCTGCATAGCCGTTTAGCCACCATTTTCCTATATCCTCTGCAAGCCTTGCATCTTTGCCTTTGTTTAATAATGTTGAACCGCCTTGATCCCGAAAGCTACCAGGATTTGTTCCAGGTGCTAGAATTTTGAGAATGCAGGGAGGTTTTCTTCCGTGCAGGATGGAACCCATTTCTACATCTTCTGTAGGGGTATGACGAAGAAATTTTGCTAATTTTTGTGAAAGGATTTGTTCAAAAAATGGCTAGGGTTGGTCATATATTTTTTCCAGTAACTGAAGAGACCATTGCAGTCGTAACTAAGCTCCCTAGAGAAGGCATTCATTGGCATAAACATTTGTTTCTTCCACGGTCGACCTACTATTTTTCTCTTAAGCGAGGTTACCAGCACGTTGCAGGTGATAAAGGATTTCACTGAGAATGGATTAAGACAGAATATATCAACCCTCTAATCATTCTTATCCACCTCATCACCTGCGAGGGTAAGTTTAATGTTTTCAAATCTTGTCATCTTCACTTATTATCCCATTTTGTTAATTAGCAGTTCCTCAATTTCCCATTTTATTTTCTCAATAGTTTGGATAAAATGTCGAGTCAGGTTACAAAGAACACAATTAACCCTAGGGGCAGTTTGTATCAACATAGTTTGATTAAAATCTTAATCTTTCATAAGCTCAAAGAGAGGAATTAGACTTGGGACAATTTTATGTTTAAAGTCCTAAACCTTCACCTAAATATTGAAAAGAACCCTAGGCATGCCCATAACTATGAATCCACTCAAAACCATTCCACAGAGAATAAAATCCCCAAAATTGTCCACATTGACGATGATATACTAGAGGAAATTTCCCCTGCCCATTCAACTGCTCCTGTCAAACTCGTGCCTGCTAAATTTTTACCTTTTCCTCAAGCTTGCACCAGGAAACAGAAGGGAGAGAATGTCCAGTCCACTATTCATCCCATCGTCCAGACCATGGTTTAGCCCATTGTTCAGATCGATCATCTAGATAGTGAGCCCGAAGCAGATAACCTTGTCACTGATTCACCTTTGTTCACATTGGCTAGTATTTCAGCCAAATTTCTCAAAGATGCGGCTCATGAGACTGTCCCTACACCTGCTCAAGGCATGAGCCCTGAAAAACAAATCCCCTCTGTTGATCTTGAGACACCATCTAGGGAATTGAGTCTACCCCCAGAATTCAAGAATCCCACAGAACCATCCACTCCTCATCATCCAACTATAGACCAATTAACTCAAGAATTGACATGATCGAAAAGTCACAATGAGGAGTATTCCAAGATAATTGTAGATCTTTGACAAGAGAATAAGGAGTTGCGTCTTCAAGTTAGGACTGTCGAGGACCTTAACAAGGCCATTACTTCTTCACATGAATCTCAACAGGAGAGGCATGTTGTTTTAAAAGAATAGGCCAGAAAGTTGAAATTTAAGTCCCTTTTTTCATCAGCTAAGTCGAAGGTAGTTGCTGACATAGATCTACCTTCTTCCTAACTCCAGTTTTCTCTTAGAGAGACCTGGCATCTCTCTGGTTTGGGGGAGTGTTGATCTCGGTTTTGTCACTATTATCGGCTTGTAATTTACTCTTTTGGCATCTAT
Organism: Pseudotsuga menziesii; assembly: GCA_001517045.1. Lineage (NCBI taxonomy): Eukaryota > Viridiplantae > Streptophyta > Pinopsida > Pinales > Pinaceae > Pseudotsuga > Pseudotsuga menziesii. Next base: position 120,407 of record LPNX010121665.1, read on the forward strand.
TTTTTCACCTTTTTGACATATTTCTTATCATACAGCCTACCATTTAGCCCCAGGTAGGAATGCATTTGGAATTTATGCAAGTCTTGGGTTATTTCTATTATTTCATGATTTTACTAAGCAATTCTGTTATAATTGGAAATATATATGATATATGAATTTGTTTTGTAGATCATAGTATTTACACGAGCTAACATTGGGCGTGCATTCACTCAAGATATGCGTAGAGCATATCTAGCTTTCCATTCAGCCTCCCGATCAGTCCGCGCACTGTTAGTCGGCATATTCCTAAGTGATTAAAGTACAAAATGGTATTCAACTGTTCTATTTTCCATGTGTTTGATGTTATTATGGTCCTCTCTCTGAGAAGGCTTTCCATCCTTCTTTATCCATTTGACACCATGATCCAAGGACACTTGCACAATAATCTATACACTGCAGGACGCACGAGGAGAACCGATGCACGAGAGAGCAGGAGGAAGATTGCGTGCTGTCATGTGGTTTTTTGTTTTCCATAAAGATCGACTATTTTAGGAGCGGTCAACCACTGAAAGGGTTGACCCACTCATCCTTGTAAAAATTATATATAGTCTCCTCTAAGTGATAGCAGGAGTTAGTTAGTTTGTAATCTTTTAGTCGACATTAGGAGGGAAACTCTATAAAAAATATATTCTTCATGTTAATATAAGTTCTATTTTCACTACGTATACATGTTCTTGTTCCTGTGAGTGAGTGATTAACATGCCACCCTGATTGCTGAGAGGGCCCCTCAACAACCAGTGGTCTACATTTCTGTGTGTGTTATTGTTATTTTTTTTTTGCAAATAAGTAGTTTCTATTTTTGTTTTGTTTATGCAAATTGGTTTCCTGTTATTTGAAATTGTTCATTTCTTTGTTTCTTGTAGCATATATTCCATTACGAGTAATGTTGTTTTGTTAGTATAGTTTCTATTTCTTGAATTAAAGTAACCAGTTGCTCGCATAGTTTATCTCTAGTTTCCTTTCTAGTCTTTCTTCTATCTTGTGGTTTAATTTTATATTGATAATTACACAGAGTTGGATTGCTTTCATATCTCAGATTCAGTTTACAGTAGGTTTATTTCTGTTAATTCTCATTTTTCTGTAGATTTACTTTGGTTATACCTTAGTTATTTCATAATGCAATAGACAATAGTTTCTCTATAATCATGAATTAGCATAATTCATTCCATTGTTACTTCAATTACTGAATAGGATCAATTACTGTCCTTTATGCATCTTATTCTCATCTGCACAAAATCAGCTGATATTTAGATAATCTAGGCCATTTATTTCTTAATTTCCATCGTTTTCCTCATACTGACTGTCATTCAGATTGTCCATTCAATCTGCGATTCAGTGCTTCGTCCAACCTTTAATATTTCCCATTCTGTCTTAAACCTGTTTAAAGTTCCGTTTCTTCGGCTTTTGAATTATGTTATGTTTGTAATTAGACAATGGTTATATCTATAATTAGGACCTTATTCTAGATCATTTAAAGTATCTATTAAGTTCCATCCCTATCTTTCACTTCCTTTTTACCTTAGTATGTGTTGAATTGTGTTTTGTCTCGTCTCTTTTGTTTCTGATTCTTTTTCATTCACTACTGTTGTAACGTTTGGTAATTATATCTCTAGCTTAGTCTAATTTATCTTTGTGTATATTTAATCTAGGATTAAAGATGTTAATTTCTAGAGAAACACACTAGTACTTTGTAAATTGATTGTAGCATAAGACTTGTTTTCTTCACTGCGTGGATACTAAAAAATTTCATAGAATAGGATTTAGAGAAGACATATCCATTAAGTTTTCTACTTGTTTCTTTTATTAAGTTTTTTACTTGCTTATTTTATTAAGTTTTCTACTTGTTTTTGAGTCATATTTTCCTCACACATGTTTCATATAAGAAAATTATACCTTTAACTTTCAAGTAATCACTAAAAGAGTTTTGTTTCTTAATTAATAGGTTAGTTGTTCATAATATCCTTTTCTATTAAAGTCATTTTCTTATGGAATAAATCACAATGTTTACTATCACCTGTAATTGGACACTATTTAGTTTGCATATATTTGTGGAAGTTAAGTTAGATCTAATTCCATTCAGTTTCTTTACTTCTTTCGAAATCCATTTTGATACACCTCCTTCTCCAGTACCGATAACCATGAATGCATATCCTCAAAACAATCAAGGAGAGTGGAGCTAGATAATTTTGTTCAATCACCGTGTATTTGTCAAACCTCCTGTATAGTTTAGTTATTGGGTTTCTTAGATTAATTAAATAATCATAATATTGTATTACATAACATAATCTTTTGTAAGAGTTCTAATTTTGTTCCAAACCTTTCTAATTCACAGATTGAGAAGCAGAATAGTTAATACAATGTAAATGAGTAGTTTACTTTCTTATAATAGTGTAAAATACATAGTTTATGGTTGATAGAGTAGAGTAGTATAGTTTGATACTACTCTAATATAGTACATGTGTCCCAGCCTAATTACCTTAGTAGTTTAATTTCCAAAGTTTTACTTGGTTTTTTATTTTGAAATATCTTTCAATCTTTTCTTTATTAAAATATTTCCACGACACCTTAGGAACCTTACTACCTTCGCATATATTTTGTATCAACTCTAAGATTACAAAACTCGGTCGATAATTGAATATTTGGTGAATTAATTAAGACATTATAACACCCAAAATTTGCAATGGATGTGTTGGAGGATATATCCCTTCATTTTGTTGGACAATTTAATAGAAAGGGTTGGCAATTTTTATGTGGACGTATCCCACCTTCGGTGACCACATTATATTGGTGACTCTGTTTTATTTTGTTTATGAGTTTTATCTATACATATTGTTTTATGCTAATGTTTTGCGACCCTATTTTCTAACACCTTTTGTAGCCTACATGTGTCAATGTTGCATTGTTACATTACGTTACAACATCTATTTCATACTAGGTTGTAGAGTGCGCTCGATAGATACACACACACACACACACACATATGTATATATAAATACACACATATATATACTGTATCTATATATACATACATATACATACATACATACATACATATACACACATACAGACATACATATATGCTTCTGGGCCTCGATCATAAAGGTAATAATCTGGCTTTTGATCTAGCTCATACGTTGCCTTTTCTCCTTATTATTATTATATGGATCGTAGGGGTTATTACTTATTTATTACTTTCCCAGATAGGAGGTCTATATTCATATTAGAGGTTTTCCATTGTGGGGAATTTGGTTGTCCATAAAAAAATAGAAAGGATGGAAACCCTTACAACGGATGGGGATTATACATACATACATATATTGTTAGGAAAATTTATACTTATTTTTTGTGATCCCACATTATGTTTTTTTTGGTATTATATTAATTACTTTTTTTTAGCTTACATGTGTTAATGTTGCATTGTTACATTACGTTACAACATCTATGTCATACTAGGTTGTAGAGTGCCTCTTAGTGGAATACATAGTTTTGAAAATAAGTGAAAAAAGTACTACTAATCGAGATTTTAAAATTTTTGTGGTATAAATGGACTAAGCTAATATTGTAGCAATAGACCCTCTTTCTAAGCACACATATGATTAGAATATGATAGAAATTTAAAGCATGAGAATAGTTCTACAATGATCTAAGGATCATGAATGATCGAACAATGGCCATAGGGTTTTTTCTCAATTTTGAATCAGCTTAGATCATTAAAATTCTATCAAAGTTCTAGATCATCAATAGGAATTCTAACTTTTTGTATCGTTGTATTTAGGCGATTGGAGGGAAGTTTACTACAAGATTAAATAAATCCAACACAAATGAATAGAGGATTAAACAATTTTAATATGGAAGAAAAAAGGATAAGAAATCATAAATACGATGAATTCAAATTTATAATGGAAGAAAAAGGATAAGAAATCACAAATGCTATGATTTCAACAACTTCATAGTATATAAGATGTGAAATCTTTGCTAAAACATTGGGGAACAAAGGAGGAAGTCACTTTATTACATATTGATAGAATTAAAAATGTTATTATATATAAATTTAAGGAGAAAATGTACTGCAATAAAGAACTATAGGATAAGAGAATATTAAGATAATATAAAGAGATCATTAACCCTAATTTAGAAATCAAAAGTATGTTTTTATTATAATTAGTGTAATGAAGAATTCAACATTGTTAAAAATAAGAATGGACTATCATGAGATCCATAGTGAGACAGGTCATTGGATAATTCATGGGATGTCGTGGGATGGAATAATTTATCATATGTTTTTGATAGTAAGAAGGTAGAAGCTGAAAATATTTTCACTTAAAATGTACTATGTATGCCAACACTAGACCTAAATTTTAAATATTAGTTACAATATCAACCTTTCTCACATTTTGACTCATCAAAATTATGGATAACTACAAAAGCTTCTCATCAATATTTTCGAGTATATAAACAAAATCCTAAAGCAACACAAGTAACTATTTATATATATATTTTCCTTAAGGTCCAATAGATCTAATTTGTTTCTAAATAGATATCAACCATCATCATCATCATAAAGAAGTAACCATGATTTAAGTTCCCCAAAGAATCATATATTTTCATACTTGTAGTAATGGATGGCACGTATAAATAATGCAAATGTTAAGTTCTTTATTGTTGAGAAGGAAACGTTCTAAAATAAGTATTCAAAACCAATAGTCAAAACAATTCTAAAGGAGTGTAAACTTGATGGCTTCCATTGTAGTCAAAACTAACACAATTACTTATTTGAGAAGAACCCCAGATTGAGTTCTCACCCATTTAAGTGTGTTTTAGTAGATGTTTTTTTTGGTCAATTTTATAAAATGGTGTAATGGTGTACTATTATCACCATTTTTTTCTTCAACTATTTATTATGAACCTTCCTAGGGGTATAATGTTTTGGATATTAATAAAAGTGATTTATGAATGTAATGTAACTTAGATCACGAATCACTTAGATCTAATGTAATGTAATTGGATCTAGTATCGTAAATCATCTATACATTATATTATAAAAGTGATTTATGATATATTGTATTAGATCTAGATGTAATGTAATACAACTAGTAATTAGAGCACTAAATGTAATGTAACTTAGATCTGAAAGATATGAAGTAACTTAGTTTGAAATATATGAAATAACACATAATATATCCAAAATTAATTTTTTTACTACTCAAACTTGATCCTTTTATGGAAGGGTTCATTTGTGTTCACTTTCCTTTTTGAGAGAGCAACCTTCTATTAGCTAATATCTAAGTACAATATACTCTAAGTATAATATAATCCATATGTACATCATAAGGAGGACTCCATCCTTATTTATACAACTCTAATCTTAACAACCTCATAACTACCTAGTGGACCTTCTTTAATGATGTCTCATTATATTTATTCATTAATAACTACCATAGTAGGCCTTATGTAATAATACCAAACGTAATGGACCTAGTCCACTTTACATTGAATGACCTTCACTATTCACTATTACTTTAATGGGCCCTTCGCCCCCCATTACCCCACTAGAAAGGGTCAACCTTTTTAGTGTTCATGTAATTTTTATTTTTTCAAATGATGTATTATTGAGAATGAAATGTTCTAAAACAAACATTCAAAACCAATAGTCAAAACAATTGAAATATTCTAAACTTGATGGTTTTCATTGTATTCAAAACTAACACTACTTACTTGAAGAGAACAATGTAAAATTTTTATTCTTTTAAGTGTGTTTTAGAATATACTTTTTGTCATTTTTAAATTGGTTTACTACCATCATTTCAAAATTATTTTAAAACTTTTTTTTAGTATTTATGTTTTTTTTAAGTTATGTATTATTGAGAAGGGAAGATTCGAAATTAAACATTCAAAATCAATAATCATAATAATTATAAAGGTGTCTAAATTTGATTGTCTTCAATTCCATTTAAGAAGTGACAGAATTACTATTGAGAATTTAGTTAAGTTTTATTTATTATTATTATTTAAAAATTATGTTAAAATAATTTAATATTTAATATTATTTTTATTTTTTTACATTCTTTCTAATTCAAAAAAATTTCTAAACCGGACTTTCCAAAGCAATTGTAATATATATATATATATATATATATATATATATATATAAACTTTATACTTGAACACTCCGGAATTCTCACTTTATAAAGAGTGTTTTTAAAAATATTTGTATCACGTTTCAAAAATGTCCTACCTGTATTACCACGTCTCTAATCACTTTTTATATGGTTTTTTGTTTTTAAAAGTGCCTTAAGTATTTTTAGTTTTTCAAATTATTTACGGTTAAGAATGGAGATTCTGAAACGAATAGTCAAAACAATTATAAAGGAGTCTCAACTTATGTTTTTCATTGCATTAAAAATTAAAACAATTACTTACTTGAGGAGAACCGTATAGAGTTCTCACTTTTTCAAATATGTCTTTTCAGTTCTTTTATGAAAATGGTTTGACCAGCATTACAATTTATTTTAAGAATGGTAATATTTTTATCACAATTTTTTTTATATGTGTTGATAGAGTAACTATCGTTTTGTTTTTATTTTAAATGTTTTTTTTGTTTTTATTTAATATTTAATATTTTAGAGCAAATATAATAGCTCTAGAAACATTTCATCATCATTATTGGTAAACAAAAAACATTAAAAAAAATCTTTTAAAAATTCTCAAGAGAAAAAAATTACATATAGACTGAAAAGTTTTGAAAGACACTTTGGAAAAAAACACTTAATACTAATATCATTACAATTTTATTTGGAAACATGTATTTCAATAATTTTTAGCTAAATTGAGTACTTGTCGGCTTAGAGTTAACATAGTTAAACTCTTAAGGCTATTAACAAGCTTACAAATCTCAATTATGGTACTACAACTAGAGCTCATGTAATGCAAGAGTATCTTGACAAAAATGAAAGCTAAGAGGAAGTACCATCATTAATGTAACGAAAAAGAAACGTTGAAGTGCATATGTGGATTGCTGTAGATTGATCCAGGGCACATGTGAAAAGGAGTTATTTTGGTGTAGAAATATGGAGAAATATGGAAAGGTGGAGGTTCCATTGGACATGTGAAAACGATAAAGAAAAAATATGGATTATTACAATTGTTAGGGTTCAAGTCAAGAAGAGGAGGTGAGCAAATGTTGCACTTAAATACGTCAAAGGCATTATGTTATGTTATGAATTGAATACTTAAAATAGTATGATAAACTAATATACATCAAATATGAACATGAAGCATAGCTCCCAAAGTGATAATAACACCGAGTCAGAAAATAACAGCATATACTTTATGAGAACAACTCCAAAATAACCCAAGCACATCCTATATTCAAATCATAAGTTCATGTATACCATAATGTCTCTCTGTCTCTCTCTCTCTCTCTCTCTCACACACACACACACAAACACACACATTCTCCCACATTCCATATATGGGTCCACTATTAGGATCACACCAATTACATATACATTTGATTCCATATACACCCCGTTAGGGTCTTACCATAATACCCCCCCCGTTCGAAAAGTTCGTCTTCCAAAATTTATAGCTAATATTTTTACATGTGATGAAACCAAGTAATAGGATTTCCTTGTATTCATGTTGTTTTACAACCATTAACGATTATCTATCCATCCATATTTGATTATGTTTTAAGTTAATCATTAATATTGTCATAATGTATAATTTCCCCTTTGATTGCATATGCTATTGTAACTTCTCCAATTAGTTATAATTTATGGTATTTAATAATTCCCGATCACATATCGGTTCTTAGATGCCCCATTCCATGATGTCATTGATTCTACCATCTTCCTCCTTATTAATGTTAATATCTTTATTTCAAACTTTATTGGTAATGATTGTTGGAGACATTTACCACCATACACACTCTTTTTGGTCAAATTGGCCTAGTTAAACCACTATCCTAAGTATTATTGACATTAATTGACATCAATGGAGCATTAAATGTCATCATCCAGTCTCACCCATGCCTACCTTCAGTCAAGGAGGCTAACTTAGCCTTCTCCTACATTCGAGGAGGCTAACTGGAGCACTCTGGGGGTGATCTGAGTGATTTTAATGCACCTAATTGCTAACTGGTGGTTACAATAAGTTAAACAAGTCAGTTAAGGTGCCTCCTCTCATTAAATATATTATTTAATGATAATTTAATGAACTGGAGTCAACAGGGGCGCCTCCACCAACTTCTGATGTGCAGTTCAACTTCAATTAACCTCATTGGGGTTCATTGGAGTTAGTGTAGCACTACCTCTTGATGGTTGGTGAGCTATGACATGTGTCTGATCTCTTTCAGTTGAGACTCAGTCATTTATTGCACTCTGACTTCAGTTAGGGTTAGTTGAGTCAATTAAGATTTTGGTCAGTGGTTAACTGAGTGTGAACCATTGCTTACAGTCAGTTAAGCTAGACTCACTCATTCAATTCGAATGACCTCCTAAGGAATTCGAATTGTCTCTTCGTGTAGCATGTCACTGTAATTGTAATCATTCATTCTTTATGTGAATATAGAGCGACTACTATTCCTGTAGACCGATTACACCATTTCATGTGTTATTTGTTAATTAATCTTTGATGAGATTGATTCTTTGTTCCTAGATCAATAGACAAGATTAATATGGTATCAGAGCTTATGGCAGGATGAAGCTCTATCTCTCAAAAACAAGCTTTTTGACAGATTTCTACATGAAATTTGAGCAATAGCTCAAAAATCCAGCACTGCACCAGAAGCCAAGGCTTACCACTTAATACCCCAAGTAAAGAACTTGTTGATCAAGCTTGCTTGATTGACTATGCTGGGTGTGATGAAAGCCTAGAATGTGCAGGCTGTCCGACCTTACATTGCCCTTTCTGTTTTGATTTCCAGGTTTCTACAGGTGAAGCATTCGCTCCAGCACATCCAGATGGCCTCCTCAGTAGATCTCTTGACTCCATACAATTTCCACTCATGGAAAAGTGATATGGAGATTCAGCTGCACTCCAGAGCAATTTTTAGAGTCACCATGGACAATGAAGTTGAGCCTAGATCTGCGATAGAAAAATCAAGATTCTTGAACAAGAAGGATGAAGCCTTCAGTTTCTTGTGCCTCTCTATTTCCTGAGACCTTCTCTTCCATCTTACGGATTTGAAGACTCCAAAAGAAGTATGGGACAAATTGGAGACTCTATATAGAAAGCATGATGACTTGAGGGTTTACCAGCTCAAAAATGAACTCATGTCTCTCCAACCCTCTAATTTCAAGAATCTGAATGATTTCTTCACAAAGTTCAAGCATACTGTTTTACTCTTGAAGCAATGCAAAGTGGAGAAGGAGGATGATCAACTCATCCTCGCCATACTCTCCAAACTCGGGGTTGATTATTCAGTTTTTGTTTCTACATTCCATGCGGGGAAGCTCACAACCCCATGCACAATGGCAAGGAAAAAGTCAAGTGTTCTTATTGTGGGAAGGGCTTCCACCCTGAACATGCCTGCATGAAGAAGAAGCTTGATGAAGCAACCTTTCTTCTTGAGAGGAATCACATCAATCTTCTGGAAAGCTTTCGGAGGAGAGATCAACGTGATCGGGAACCACAGCATGAAAAAGGTCATGCCCTCATGGCAAGCACTTCAAAGTCCAAAGCACTCTTTATTGATTCAGGAGATTCAAACCACATGATGGATGAAAAAGACTCCTTTTCGTCCTTGGAGACTGTCAAATCCATTCCCATCCACATGGGATATGACTCCACCATCATTTCAGAAGGACAAGGTACGGTTGATCTTGAAAATGGTTTCTTTTCAAATGTATTGTATGTACCATCTCTGGCATCAAATCTCCTTACTGTCTATCAGATGACACATACGGGAGTGCCTAAGAGAGTTTTTTTCAGCCCAAATGATGTTGAGATAACATAAATTGCATCCGGGAAACTCATTGCTAAAGGCCTTGCAAATCATCATGCAAAAGCCTATGAGTCCTCTCACTTTGTTGTGGATGCAAAGCCCACCGCTCTGCTAACTCATGTGAATGAGGTTAGTAGGCTATGGCATGAGAGGTTTGGCCATCTTAATTTCAAATAGTTGCAGAAATTACAGAAAAAATCCATGGTTGAAGGCCTCCCGGTCATCAAGGCAACCACGGGAATTTGCAAAGGCTGTGTGATTGGAAAACACCCTGAGCACAAGTTCGATGGGGGGAAGGAAAACCGAGCTACATGCATATTGGGTCTGATACATTATGATATCAACGGTCCGATGCCTATCACATCCATGAATTGTTCAAGGTATCTCCTTACTTTTATTGATGACTTTTCAAGGTATACATGGGTTTTCTTTCTCAAAAAGAAATCTGAAGTATGTGAACATTTTTCTAAATTGAAGGCCTTGATCGAAAATGCCTCTAGGCTTAAGATCAAGATCTTGAGATATGATAATGGAGGGGAGTATGTCAGTAATTATTTGCTGTACATATGCTCCCAAAGTGGTATTCAGGTCCAACATTCAATTCCCTACACTCCACAACAGAACGGAGTAGCGAAAAGGAAGAATCGGTCTCTCAAAGAGATGACCACCTGTATGTTGGAATCCAAGAAGCTTGCTGCAAATTTGTGGGCTGAGGCCATGCATGCTGCAACATACATTCAGAACAGGGTGCCACACTCATCCATGAAAGGGAAGACCCCTTTTGAAGCATAATTTGGACACAAGCCGGATGTGTCGAACCTATGGGAGTTTGGGTCCACTGCATGGGCCCGGATTCCGCTTGATAAAAGAAGGGCTTTGCAACCACAAAGCATAGAATGTATGTTTATTGGGTATCCTAATGAATCTAAAGGGTTCAATCTACTAGATATCAAAACCAAATAGATCATCATCAAGAGAAGTGTCAAGTTCGATGAGCCTCTTCAGGAGGTGGAACTAGTGAAGGAGAAAACTGCTGAATTTCCTTCCTATTCTACTGAATATTTGGATGATGAAATTGGGGGTGATGACCTTGATTTGGATCCTTTGATTTCTGATATCAGTGTGTAGCAATCATCCGATGCTGAATCAGAACCTGAAGTGCAAAATCATCTTCCTACATGGGCCCGACAGACACTCTCCTCCGCAGGAGACAACATTGGAAATCCAGATGATCCAAGGAGAACCCGGTCTGATTTCCAAAGAGCAAGTATTGCGCTCTCTTGTCTTGATAATTTGCTGTCCGAATATTGCTATTTTATGATTAGTTCAGATCCAAAATCCTACTATCATGCTCAGAAGGATCCGAGATGGCAAGTTGCCATGGATGAAGAGATGAATTCTCTTCAGAAAAACACTACTTGGGAGTTAGTTTCTCTTCCTCTGGGAAGGAAATTGGTTCAATGTAGTTGGGTGTTTCAGACCAAGGTTTCTGCTGATGGAAGCACCTGCAAATATAAGGCAATGATGGTAGCAAAAGGTTTCTCTCAGGTCCAAGGAGTGGACTACCATGAGACCTTTACATTGATTGCAAAAATGGACTCCATCCGCCTTGTTTTGGCAATTTCAGCATCCAAGCACTAAGAAGTGCATCACATGGATGTTAATTCAGCATTTCTGCATGGAGATATTCATGAGGAGATATACATGAAGCATCCTGAGGGCTACATCACTGATCCATGTTTCGTTTGCAAGCTAAAGAAGTCACTATATGGGTTAAAACAGGCCCCAAGAGAGTGGTATTCCAAGATGGATGCCTTCCTTCTCTCGCAAAACTTTCGGAGATGTAGATAAGATCCAAATGTGTATTTACATTATTATTATGGTCATCTAAATATCATTGTTTTATATTTTGATGAATTAATGATCACAGGTAGAACAGTTGCCTCTATTTCAGCCATCAAAACTGCTCTCCACAATGCCTTTGAAATGAGTGATTTGGGGCTTCTAAAACAATTTTTGGGGCTCGAAATTGAGCAAAATTCTGATGGGATTATGGTTAATTAGTCCAAATACATTTCAGAACTGTTATTCAATTTTAACATGGCTGATTGGAGGCTTGCACCGTTCCCTTTCCTTTCAGGGATCAGTCTTGAAGAAGGAAAAAGCACACCTCCCATGGATTGCACTATCTTTCGACAGTTGATTGGTAGCTTGTTGTGCTTGACACATTATAGGACTACTATTTGTTATTCCATGAATGCTGTATCAAGATACATGCAAAATCCTCATGATATTCATTGGAAGGCAGCCAAGAGGATCCTCAAGTATTTTCAGGGAACCAAGATCTACGTCATTCACTATGCTGCAGACTCCGAGCTAGAGCTGGTTGGATACACAGATTCCGATTGGGTGGGTGATTCTATTGATCGGAAGTCTACTTCCAAATATGTATTCATGTTTGGTGGTGGCCCCATTTTCTGGTCAAGAAAAAAGCAAGCTACCATAGCACTATCTTCAACAGAGGCCGAGTATCGAGGAGCGGTGAATGCTTGCATACAAGCAGTTTGTTTGCAAGGAATTCTTTCAAAGTTTGATATTGGTAGTACTTTGTCTACTGTCCTCTTTTGTGACAGTCAAAGTACTATTAAGATATCCACGGATCCAGTTACCAAGCAGAGGACCAAGCATGTAGAGATCCACATGCACTACATTAGGGAGCTAGTGCATGACAGGACCATCATTCTGCAATACTTCCCGACTGATGAGTAGATTGCAGACATCTTCACCAAGAGATTTTTAGAAAATAAGTTCACTTACCTTCGTTCACTGTTGGGGGTGAGTTAATCAGGGTGATTCAGACTACTTTCAGTGTTCAGGTTGAGGGGGGGTTTTTCCCACTGGGTTTTCCCTCTTTTCCTCACTTAGTTTGTTTTGAGCATTGTTTCAGTTTCAACATTGTATAGGTGACCTATGGCCTTAGTTTCCAGGGCCCTATCATTTTTATGCATCTATGTTTTCTAACTCTTCCTGAGTATAGCTTAAGGGGGGGTGTTGGAGACATTTACCACCATACACACTCTTTTTGGGCAAATTGGCCTAGTTAAACCACTATCCTAAGTATTATTGACATTAATTGACATCAGTGGAGCATTAAATGTCATCATCGAGTCTCACCCATGCCTACCTTCAATTAAGGAGGCTAACTTAGCCTTCTCCTACATTCGGGGAGGCTAACTGGAGCACTCTGGGGGTGATTTGAGTGATATTAATGCACCTAATTTCTAACTGGTGGTTACAATTAGTTAAACAAGTCAGTTAAGGCACCTCCTCTCATTAAATATATTATTTAATGATTATTTAATGAACTAGAGTCAACAGGGGCGCCTCCACCAACTTCTGATGTGCAGTTCAACTTCAGTTAACCTCATCGGGGTTCATTGGAGTCATTGTAGCACTACCTCTTGATGGTTGGTGAGTTGTGACATGTGTCTAATCTTTTTCAGTTGAGACTCAGTAATTTATTGCACTCTGACTTCAATTATGGTTAGTTGAGTCAATTAGGGTTTTGGTTAGTAGTTAACTGAGTGTGAACCATGGCTTACAATCAGTTAATCTAGACTCACTCATTCAATTCGAATGACCTCCTAAGGAATTCAAATTGTCTCTTCATTCATGCTTGTAGCATGTCATTGTAGTTGTAATCATTCATTCTTTATGTGAATACAGAGCGGCTACTATTCCTGTAGACCGATTACACCATTTCATGAGTTATTTGTTAATTAATCTTTGATGAGATTGATTCTTTGTTCCTAGATCAATAAACAAGATTAATAATGAGGATGTTGATATGGTTCCACATGTGATGATTTTCCTTCATTTCCCACACCCTTATCATTAATATTAATTTTCAGAATAATGACAAGCTGTAATGATTGTCTTTGATCTTCAATTACTCTTACTTAAGGGAGGATGTTGTTACTAATTTGAATTGTATCCTCTCTAGTTGGATCTCAAGTATTTAATTGTCCTTTAATGTTCTTCTTGTACCTTCTCTTCATTCCCATTTTGACATTGAATGGTGATTGTATCCATCAACTTCTTTCATCATTTAGTTCTAGATTTCATTTCAAATTTGATATATTGTGTATCAAGGGAATATTCAACCTTTGTGAAAATACTATTTTCAAGTGTTTTGGTAGTTTCTTCAACTACAACCTTTGATTTCTCTTGATTTGATAATTCTTGTTTTATTCTTTTAACCTATTAATACCATTAAGCAATGTTCAATTACTTTTGTAATCTATAAATATATTCATCATTCTTTTTCAATTCTTCCTTTGACTCATCATTTTCCTTCTTTCCTTTTCTCATATTTCCTTGCTTTAAGTTCTTAACCTTCTTAATTAATGTTTAATTTAGGGCTTTTATCTTTGAGAAATCAACTCTCCTATTTCAAATATCTTATTTTCCTTCTTCAATATCCTATACAATCTATATAATTCAATATTTTTCTTCCAAAATTCTTATTTTGATCCCTCAGTTCATATTTACTTTTGTGCATATCCTCTAATTTTATGTATGTTACCCATGTCCTTGAGAATGTATCATTAAACACTTTTTAATTCAAGCATATTTGGATGCTTTTATCAAGATTGTTCGACTACTCTTTAGATGCACCTTTAAAATTAGTACTTGTAGTGGAGTTCTATACTTGTTCTTTGCAATACTCAACCATTCCATGGGATCAATTCAATTTTAAGTTTAGTAATTTCCATGAGTTATTTTCTTAACACTTGGTGTATAGTCAAAACTATTAACTTTGTTTCCACCAAAACTCAAATTTTATCCCAAATTGTTACAAACATTTTACCAATATATATGCCTCTTTTTCTCTAACATCTTTTCTAATGCTAATTTTTATTTGACATACCTTTAAAAGCCCTTAGTTAAGTTTTTTTGAAAACCTTATACCTAATGTATCTCTAATATTTCTATGCCAATGAATATAATATTTTGACTTGAAATCCATTGATATTTATTCTGTACAATGCTATAGTATCACTCAATTTGGATTTTTCCAACACTTTCTATTTTTAACTATTATGGGGAAAGATAAGTTGTATAGATGATAATTCCATCAATTTCGCACTTACACCTACAATTTCCAAACTTGTCATAGTTTCTTGTGTCATATTTCTAATGGAGCTAATCTAAATTGAATTGGTCATCACAATTTGCATATATTCTCACTTTAGTGGCCCCTTCCTACTTTTAGCCAATTTTTAAAGTTGGACAAAACCCTAACTTGTACAGATTTACACACCATCAATATTGTGCCTACATTGATAAAATTTGAATGAGATATATTTTGGTATATATTATTCTAACACTTCAAGTCTCACTTGATTTGGAGTTCCCTATAAAAATTTACAAAGAAAACCACACAAAGTGTTGTTCAAGGTTCTCAAACCAAGAATCATTTGATATGATACCAAATGTTATGAGACCAATATTAAAAATAGAATGATTAACCATAATAAGCACAATGTACACCACATAGGAGCATGGAGCACAACTCCCAAAGTGTTAATAATAATGATTTACAAAATAAATCCTTATAGTACAAGGGGAAGTATCTCCTAAATAACCCAAGTACAACCATATGTCCAAATCATAATCCTGTGTATTGATCTAAAATGGATCATTATATAATTTTTTTTATCTATTTTGGAGCTTTTTGGGTGAAAACTAGAGCTATTGGCTTATAGGACCCATTTTAGGGGTAAGTTCGACTTTGGAGATTTGGGGTCCAAAACAATCCATAGCCTATTTGAGGCCTTAAATGATTGCTTTGGAATTAAAATTTTGTAAGTAAAATTTGCAATGTTCCAATGTTCTACACATCGAAATCTTTTTAATGACACAAATATTGCTTCAATGGGAGTTTGTGAGGAATTTATGCCTCCCACAAGTAAACCTATTATGTTGACCACCATGTCAACTCCCATTACTCACACATGTGGATCTAGTCATGTGTGGGATTTAAAGAATATTCTAGTGTTTAAAAACCTAACCCTAATCAAGAGTTGTTGTATGCAAAAAACCTATCCCTAGCCCCACATGACTATAAAACCATGCAAATTACTAGGTTGCTAAGAAATGAACGAGTTCCATTCTTATTGTATTGTTTTATGCTTCCATAGTTGTCATCTAGGAGTAGGATAATGAAGCATAATAGAAGAAGAAGAAGATTATGTAGTAGCTTTTCAAGCCACAATTTCAATAAAACTACCACGATGTCAACATAAATTGCCACAGTGTTAATGGAAACTCCATAGTGAGGGCACTTTCTTTGTCTTTGCATTCGTAATTGAAAAAAAAAGAGCAAGGAATAAGCCTCTCCATCTAGCTGGTATTTTCCCATATTGAGATTATCCTAGGGTACATATTGTGTTCAATGTGTGGATGGTGGGTTATTTTATTAGTTTCTTTCATTTCAATTTAAATTTATCTCAATATTTATGTGCTAGTAATATTAAATTTGAAATTAATGTATAAAACTACATTTAAATAGGAGATAGTAGAATATTGTAAGATATGTTATGCATAACTATTCTAGTGGAATATACATAGTAGTTTACATATCATATTGGTATCAAAGCATCTTTCTTTGGGTTTTTTATGATATGTCGTAGGATCGAATAATTGGCATAATAAATAAATTTGAAAACCCTAGCCATGATATAGGAGTATAACACCAATCCATTGGATGAGCTGGAGAGATATTTTAAAATATGGATTCTCAATTCATTGACATGCTCATGACATGGGAATTCTCAAGTTTACTTTAGAAAATGAGTTTTGATTTTTTGGTGTTTTTATAGCCATCATTTCTTCCCAATATATGTATTTAAAGTGGAACCAAAAGTGGACATCAAACCCTATCAAGGTGAGATTGATGTTGTTAACACTAAATCAATTGTTACAACAATTAGAAGTTTATATTAGAATTCATAACATAGAAGAGAAAAGTGATTGTGTTTCCCAATAGGAGTCAGAATTCCATGCTCAAGCTTGGTGGTAAATTTACATGGAGATGCTTAATCTAGAGGATGACCTGCCAATAACTAAATGGAGGGTGTTTAGATACCTCACTAATTCCCAATTCTACAATGTTGGGTAAGAGTATAGTAATAATTGACATTACTTCCAATATAACTACGAGAAGAGTGTGTAAGATAACACCACTAAGTTTAGAAAAATGGCCATTATGTTGAGTAGATATCCCAAAAACTTGGATATACTTCTCAAGTATCTATGAGGTTTGCTTATTCTTTAAGTAGGAAAGTGATCCTCTTTAAACCTATGATAGTTAATGAGGCCTATGTGCAATATATATATATATATATATATATATATATATATATATGACAACCAAGTGGTTCCAATTAGAAATACCACCAAGATACTTCAAAGGAGGAAAAGAATACCACAACCAATACACACTGAAGTAAAGTCCTAGAAGTTACATCTAGAGTTGAATCAAAAGAGATCTAGCAAGGATGCCAAGAAGAAGAACATGCTAGACATGAATTTAGATAATTAAGTAGATAATAACTCATATGTATATGGAAAAATTATTTGTAGTACAATTATGAAATAGTTGAAGCTTATAGTGTCCATCTAAAGGAAGATAAGGAGATGACTAAACTCTTCCATATTGAGGACCAAACTAGGAAGACAAATGTGGGTGCTTTGTTTGTATTCAATTCATAAGCGAATATCATAAAAAGATATTTGGTTAACAATCTTGGATTAGAAGTTCATGACCATCCTCACCCATCTCCATTGGGATGGGTAAATAAGGAGGCATAGCTCATGGTCACTATGCAATGAAAGATCAAATTTATTATAACTACAAGCTATATTGATGAAGTGGAGGTAGATGCAATACAAATTAATGTAGGTGTAGTGTTTGGAATACCCTAAATGTACATGAGGGATTAAATATTCATGAGTAGAGAATACCAATAACACATGATCAAGGATGACAAGTTCTTCATCATTAATGAACCCAAAGGTAAACTCAATATCTGTTTGTTAAGTGTTAACCAAGCCAAAAAAATTGATCAGTTCCGGTAGGAATTTTGTATCACTCTTCTTAAGAGAGAATTGACTAGGAGGTGAATTAGTAAAATTAAGAACATATCTGAAGGGATGTACTAAAGAGTAAAACCGTCAATTGAAGGAGCTTTTGCAGGAATATAAAAAAATGTTTCAAGATCCTAAATTATTACCACTTAAGGGGGAAGTTTAATAAAAATATTTGGATAAGATCACCCTTAAGAATAAATACCATCTACCTAGGATAAGTGACTTGTTAGATCAATTGTAGCATGCTAATTACTTCACCCATTTGGACCTGAAATAGAAATACCACTGGGTATGAGTTAAAGAAAAAGACACTTGTTATATTTCCTTTGAGACAAGGTAAGGTCTATATGAATGGTTAGTAGTTCCTTCTGGTTTATATAATGCAATAGATACATTTATGTGTTTGATGAATGGTGTATTGTGTTCCTTTATAGATTCATTTTCAATTGTTTACTTATATGATACATTGCTTTATGACTCTACATAGGAAAAGTGTATATCACATCTCATGTAGGTTTTAGATACCTTGAAAATCATGAATATATTGATGGAAAACTTTAATAAGTGTGAATTTTATCAATGGTCATTGTTTTATTTGGGGTATGTGATTGGTGGAGGGGAACTCAAGATATTCCTCACGAAGGCGAAGAATATTGTCAAGCGTTCAAATCCTACTAATTTTACCGAGGTTAGGATCTTTGTGGGGAAAATACAACACCTATAAAAGTTTATAACATCGTTTTTAGCTGTGGTTGCACCACTCCATGGCATAACGATTAGTGGTAAGAGTTTCTAGTGGGAATCAACAAAATATCTCTGAAGAGATGAAATGAAATATTTATGAGTCACCAATTATTGCATTACCCAATTTACAAAATCCTTTTGAAGTGGGTATGTTATATGAGTGGTCTTGATGCATGGAAGTAAGTCAATATCCTATCTATGAAATGTACCATGAAAGAGTCTTGAACTACCCTACATATGCAAAGGAACTATATGCTCTAATTTAATATGTTAGCAATTGAAGTAATATTTGATGGGTATGGAAACCATCATCCACATTGATTACCAACCACTATAGTATTTACAAGCTAAAATAAGTCTCATCAAATTGGACACTATAAGTGGATAAGGTTTTACAAAAAATTCATCTAATCATCAAATAAAAAAAGTGAAGCACTAATAAGTTGGAACATTCTTCAAGGCCACCCACAACCAAGATCACAACTTATGGAACACTTCTGCACATGGACCCTTTCACCTATGATGCATACAATGAGAGACACATAGAAGATGAGAACTTTAAAGAGGTGTTTCAATAACTAAATGGCCAATTTTTTTATAATATTTAGATAGTGTGGTGTTAGTTAATATTAACTTATTCTAATGTGTCTTTAGGAAAGTATGTTTCTTTAATATGCATTTGTACTTGTGTAATCTAATGGTCACAATATGTTGTAGACATAAAGTGATATGACTACTCATTTTCTCCTCAATATTAATAACTATATTAATCCATGGATTAGTACCCAATTGGTCCATCATCTCTATTTAAAGTGCATGGAAGGTCATTTGTTGATGGCCATTTATGAGAAACTCATAATTTTTTTTTTTTTGCATTAATATATTGCTTCAAGTGGTTGTGTTGGATAGGGTCATGGATTGTTTCCCTCTATAAGGGTTTTATCTGTGGAATACATTAATGTGCCAATATTTGATTTGTTTATGTGAGTAATTGCTTAAGGTGTTAAACCTATGTGGAAGTACCTTGATTTGTTGAACATGGTATTATAGTGCTTATGAAGATATGATCTCATTGTTAATCAGATCCCAAATGTGTGTACTTTCATGAATCAAAGAATTTATAAAACTTATTATTTTTGTGTGTTTCTAAGCTAAGAAGTCTGTTCCATCATGTCCAAAGGAATATTTTTAGTTGCAAACATTTCTTGTTTCACTTGAAATGTTTTCAGTTCCCTAAGATAAGGTAATTTTATTAGATCTGGAGGTATATTATTTTCATTATGCTTTTAAAATATTTCTCATACTTTTTGAATATTTTGGTTTGGATTTTATTTAATTATATTCCTAGTTTGTTCCATTTTTATCCTGCACATGCTCTTTGTCTTTCACTCTATGTAAACTCAAAGAATAAAAAAATAGCAAAAAGGCTTTTTATTCTATGCGTATGCTCTTTTCCATTGTTATAGCATTAAATTACTCATTTATACTGAAAACCCCCTACATTACCCTTATACATCATAATGTGCCAAAAATACTTCAAAAAAACATATTTTTTTGGCTTGTGTACGTGGGAAGTCCATTAGCAACCTACGTATCTAGTACAAATTGCTAATTTGTTACTAAAAAATAACTAAAACATGCATATAAATAACTATTTTTGAGTCAATGACTAATATTATCTAATTTCCATTATATTATAACATGACTAACTTTTAGTCGTTTTTCACTTACCCATTAATTTATTGCCTTGATTTATCATCTAGTAATATATTTAGTTGTGTATTTGGTCTTTAATTTAGTATTGATGTAGTCATTAATTGTCACAATTAATGTCCAAATACGTGGCTATATATACTACTAGATGATAAATCAAGGAAACCAATTAATGACCAAGGAAATACGACTAAATGTTGGTCACATTATAAGATACTATAAATTAGTTGTACTATTAGTCACCACCCCAAAAACAATAGTCGAGTATATGCAAATTTTAGTTGATTTTTTAGTCATAAATTTTTCATTTCTAATAGTGGATTATCTCTTTTTAGTAGATTCTTATTCATTCTATTTATTACCAATGTAGTAGTTTCATATTCATTTCATTTTTGTTCATCATTATTATTCAATATAAACTACTAATTTAGTATTTTATGTTCAATTTATTTTTGTTCATCATTATTAATCAATATAAGTTAATTAGTATGATATTGTGAATAAATTTAAGAAATGCCATACAATATTCATGCTCTCCTAATCTTAATCTAATATGGATACACATGTGAAACATACAAATTTGCATTAGTTTTAAACAACACTGAATAATATTATGTACAAACATATATAATTTGAACCACATTAATTATATTAAATGAAAATTCAAGTATCACAATATATTTGAGTTTCCAACTAAATATCTACTAATAGACTATTAGTGGCCCATGAAAAAAAATGCTTCCATACTTTACATGAAAATCATCTACATCGATGAATTTTCCAAATATTACAATGGCCACTAAGTGAAAATTCCTTCCTTCAGATCGGGGAAATGATCCCACAGTATCTACATTACAAAATATGGGCCTACATCCAAAAATGGTATAATTGCTTTAGGCAAACTGAAAAAGTATGTACACTGAAATTTAAAAAGCCAAGAAAGTATTCTCATGCAACCATAATTACATAAGCTTACATCAACAACTGGAATAACTATTATTCCTCCTAGTTTTGGCTGATTTACTGGGGCTTCTAAGACTTATGTGGATATCAATGCTTATTTGATGGTAGGAAATTGCATGGAATAATTATGATATACATTCATTATATATGGACTATAAAAAATCACAAAATGGATATTACCTGCAGTTTCCTTAGCTACATGAATAAAATCGCAAGGTGCTTCATATGGAAATCCCTTCTTCCCATCACCCATTTGTCACACATATGGAAAAAGTGATTAGACAAATGAAAAGACTAGAAACAATCAATAAAATGTGTATATTGAATAACCATTGAAATTACCATGCATAAAACCAATGATAGAAGAGGTTTTAATGCTCATGTAATAGTAACTATGAACATATCTATTTAATACATGTACAAGAGCAACATATCTTACATCCATTACAAACTTTTGTTTAAGTGTTACATCTACAAGTTTGTCTATAATCATCAAGGATTGCATCCAAAAATGGTGTAACCATTTTAGCCAAACTGAAAAAAGTATGTACATTGAAATTGGAAAATCTAAGAGAGTATTCTCATGCGTGCCCATAATCACATCAATGGATGAAGTGTTAAGTATGTCATCATCACTATCAAGGCTCTATGTAGGATAGAGTTTAAACCTAGGTATTGTAGAAGGAACCATAAAAGGAAGTGACAACCAATAATGTATAACATAATGAACCATAAATGACAGTGATATATAATAACAAATATGGGAATAGTAAAAAGAAAAGATGATCCAATATTTTTTTGAAATAAAAGTTGTAACCATCCTAATGACCATAACCAGGGAATAAGGCATCAATCAGATTAAAATTTATGGTGATTCCAAGATTGTAACAAACTAGTTAAGTGGAGATGGGTACCAAAGCGACCTTGGTATTTATAGCATCCTACAACTAGCAGAAAACCCAAGAATTAGTTTTGGGTTAATAATGTTGAACTTTGGTGTTGTCATCAATGTCAAACAAGAAACATGTTGATGAATGTTGAACTTAGTTGTTACAATTGATGATGTCAAGTAAGATGACAATTTGAAGAAATATATATAAAATGTGTATGAAAGTCTCAACAGTGCACAATACACATCAGGTAATGGTTCTCTATACATGTGAGCCTAGTTTGAATATGTATATAGAGAATAAGTGTGTACGTTTCGGAAGTGTGCAACTCCCACAAACACTTGGTGTTACAGCTGATTTTACCACACACGGTTGATCACACATTTATGGCCTTCCCTATCCCTCTGTAGACTCTTTGGACCCCATTGACCAATATTATACTTTGATGTTTCCAAGTTCATCCCTAAAAACACCTGTTTATTGTTGTATGCGACTTTTAATCTCATTCTCGCATATATACCCGGATATTGACCTCAAACCCATGTACATCAAGATGTGTGCATAAGTCCAAATATTTTTGGAGTTTTCCTTGATGTGTGTCTGAACCACTTTTCTCTTATCCTTCAATATGCCTCGAGATTTCTCAGATTTGACCCTCAATTACCCTTTTGGAGTGCTATATAAGAAACCCCTTGGATACATTGAAGGAGAGGAATTGAAGAGCAAGAAAACTATAGTCCTTTGTTGCCATAGCTTGCTTATACTTGAGTATGCATCCCTTTGTCCCTTTGGAGCACTTTGTGTTCTTCCCAAGCTTGCCTTTTCTTGTGAGCTTGCTATCGAGAGATAGAGGATTGAGGTGGTGGAGGCCTAGGTGGAGGACTCAGTTTCTCCAGTTTGCAGACCTGCTGTGTCAAAACCCCAAAATTTCGAAAAATTTTAAACTTTTAAAAATAGCATAAATATATGTTAATACAATCGTTAAACACTGATTAGCTAAAGCTATTAATTTTGTAACTGTATGATCTCTATTTTGTTTTGAATACTAGATGAGTTTCTCGTCAGTTTTCTGAATGTTTTCTGTTTGCAACAGCAAGGGGATATGCTACGTTAAACCGGGCTTACTTAGCTGCTAAGCTAACGCACACGGTTTTCCTTTCTCTTACAGATCTTCAGGTAAAGTTTTGGGATTGCTGCTAACAGATCAATTTAAAGTAATATAATCATATGCTGTTACCAAGTTCATTCAGTAAAGAACTATATAAATATATCGCATGTTAGCCAGACTATTCAACTTCCTACAGGTAAATATTTCCTTATTTTACTTTTGATAAGAAGAAAATTCGATGAGAAATGGTTTAGAGACACTAGAGAAAAATAGATCGCCATTTCCAGTTACATCTATGAACTTTCCAGTTTAATAAACATCCAGAAATAAAGATGGCAGTTTTTCATGAATTTCTTGTCCAACTATTACCTACCATCTCTTGCAATACTAGTACTAGGTAAAAGCTACAAATGTATTGTTCATTAGAGAATTTAATGGCTAAAAAGAGGTTCTTATAAGTTTTTAATGTTGCCTTTATAATGGATAATGACACCAGTCTAATTCACGTAAGTAAACAGAGTTCCTTGAATTATTTAAGGACATAAACATTCACAAGAACATAGATCATGATATAGAACAACTCACATGTTGTTCATGGTCACTCTTTGAGAAAATAACTCATAATAACAATACTTTAACATGTAAAAGTAATTGTTAGACTTTTTGTTATCATTAATATACTAAGATATTTGGTCACAAGGCATATATTTTATGAATCATGTGATAATAACACTACACTCAAAATTTTATAAGTCTTATAACATAAGTTCATTGATTATGCTATAAGGCAAATGGACTAACCTCAAGCGAGGTCTCCAAGTATAATTTTACATTATAATTATTAAACTAGGTTTAACAATACCTAGTCAATTTATAATTCAATGTTTTCAAAGCAAGATTTGTATGTTAAAGGCTTAACATTATAATGCAAACATTTCAATGTTTATATAATATTGTGGAGTATTAACACATCGAACTAGGGTTAACATAGGTATAATATAGTTTATTGTATTGCATTGTAACGTTTGTTTTTATAATAGAAAACTAACATTATGTTGTTTGTTATAACGCAGGTAATGGTCGAGGTTGTGATCATATTGGAACCTTCACACCATAATTTTGTTGGCCATTGCAATGATATGAAACATTATCAACCCGACCCACTCATTGGAAATAATTTAAACGCTGTCGTGGCTGCCTCCTCGCCATGCATTGGGTGATTATAAGTTGACTTGCCCCCGTTTCTTATTTCAGTCATTCCCTCGCCTGCGAGCTTGAGCTCTGCCGAACCCTAGTGGTTCATTCTGGTTGATCTTTGTCCTGAGACTGTCTGGTTTTTTTAGCTCTCCTTTGTGGTGCTCCTTCGTGGTGCTGTACAGAAGTTTACGGCTCGAAAGTTAACAGCATTGTAGTCGATGGTGGTTTATCAGTCATATCTCCTTTGGGAAAAGAAATTTGGTTTCTTGCCAGTCCACTCTTACAGGTGAAGAAAGGGTTTGCTTACCCTGGTTCCTGGTCGTTCGTTTGCTCAACACCGCAGGTAAAAGTTTGCAAATACAAATTTCTTATCAGCAAGGATTAGTTCAGTTATAAATTGTTAGGGTTTTCTAAAAAAAAGACTTCCCTTTGATGGCAGGTTTTCCCTTCAGAAGATTGACTGCCTTTTGATGGAAAGTTTTCCCTTCTTGACGCAGATGAGATCATTAAGAGATACAGCTCCACGCTACACGGGTAAGCCTGGTTTTCACAGCACATCTCTTTGCTGGTTGTGTTGACAGCGTGCACTTCTGTAATTTCTTGGGTTCTTTGCTATCGCACTAGCTGTAGCATTCTCCATCGTTTTATCAGGGTAAATCCCTGCGATAAAAGATATACAGCTCCTGGGCCGAGGCTGCATTTACATACTTTGTCTTTATTTAAGAATGGCGATGGCTGTTAGTTTTAAAGTTTTTGATTCAGGTAAAACCCTAACTCTATAAGAGTTTTTCGGCTACGGCCGTGGATGTAAACTAGTTTTATTTACTGTAGGTTTTTGTTTTGTAAACAATGTTTACAGGCTTTAAGCCTTTGAGTTATTATTAAGTGAATAATGTTCTACAGGCCGCGAGCCT